>NC_061158.1:62455348-62533439 GCF_022113875.1 Hydra vulgaris
GAACAGTTTTAAATGGGGAAACTAAAGCTACTTTTTATTAGCAGGTCAACGGAGCTTACTAAGCCGGTTTTCTATAAGCTGTGATTTATACTTATAAAAGCCTACTGACCTGGTAGGAGTTTTCTGAGCTGGTAGGATAGCTGAGATTCATGTTAGAGAGTTGAAATGGCAAATAAAGCGAAATGACTGTTATATATTTTACATATTTAAAAGGTTTTTAAAGCTAATTGAATGTGTCAATTGCTGCGCAGAAAATATTATCCTAATAATCCAGAATTTTGTTAGAGACTACTGATTGTGCAACCCCATAAAGAATTTCATATTGGTTGCTAGAGAATAACTTTTTAAACTAGCGGTATATATTTTTAAGAGACTTTCATGAAAAACACAAAAAATTCTTATGATTGCTATTGCGATCAACAGTTGTAACATTGTCAGATTATTGCCAAACTTAATCCTGTTAGCGTTAGTAGTGCCCGCTTGAGCGTGTTTGACACGGAACTCTTGGTAGCTATTGCAGCCCCGGTGATGGCGAAAAAGATTGGTAGTACTTTTTGTTATAAAGAAACGTGTAGAATAGCATGTGCAAACATCTAACGTACGTAAACTTCAAATTATGCAATTTTAAAACATACATTAAGTTTTACAGTTGTAAAAGTTGATATATATTTTAACTTTTAATTGAAAATTGCATTGCAACAACATCTTTATTTTGATCTAAAGCATATATTTCCGTAAATAAAAATTATTATATAGTTTTAAAACCTTCGTAAGTCAATATACCGGCGCGGCCGATTGGTAAGCATGCAGAGCTTCTGAACAAAATAGCCATTGTTTTCTACCACTGAGTAATTGAGTCCTATCACTGACTATTGAGTCAAGAACTGCGGTTTTATTTGCTTAAAGCGTGTTAAAAGTTGAACAAAGCTTATCAATAGAAAGTTTATAACCTTTCATTACAAAATCAAAATTTTTTTAAAAATATTCAAATGGTTTGTAATTTGAAATGATTTTACTGGCTTATTTGTTCGTAATGTTTATAAAAAGATTATTATGCTTGATAATGTAAACGCGAATGCTGTGAAAGCAATTTATGATATTAAAAATTCACCAATTTTTGTTATATATTCTCTCCTTAAAAAATGGAGTCTTTTCTGATCGAATAAAATTTGTCAAAATAACTTTAATTTATATAAAAAGGCGATGAATCAATAGTAATCAAATACAGGCTTATCTCAATACTTTCCTGTTTTTTATAGTTACTTGAGGGTGTAATGGATAATATAATGTACAATTATCTCAAAAAAATAAATATTTTATATCTTAAGCAATTTGGATGTAGAAAACATCATTTGACTGAGCATGCAATAGTTGATTTGACTTACAGTATTTTAAAAGAATTTGATGACAACAACTATAAATTGGGAGTTTTTGTAGATCCATCGAAAACATTCGACACTGCCATTCATATTCTGTCACAAAATCTGTACAAGATTTCAAAGGTAAAACTACTGAGGCTATATCCATGGCTGCAGATTGCATAGATTTGCCATAATACTTACATGTATAAAATATTGTATCAGGTAACAAGCATTACCAAAAAATAAAAATCTGTAAAGAAAATGTATAAGCTTCGTGTTTAATGGAAATATCAGAAGAGTCTGTTTTACCTAAAGCCCCTAAAGCATCGTATATTTCCACTATTTGGTTCCGCATTGGTTTTAAACATTCAATTCGACTTTCCCATCGAGTTTAACAAAGAGGTTTAACTGTAAAATTGGATACATGATCTTTTAGTATGTTCTGTCTCAATACTGAAGCTGAAAACAGTGTAAATAATTGTTGGAAAATTCCAAAAAGTGATGTAGATTAAGTACAAGATGTTGCACAGTTGATTATAACTAAATTTAGAGAGTGATATCTACAAGGCATAAAAGAGCTCTTGGATTTATTTTGCAAACTAGAACTTGTACGCCTTTATTTTTATCCTTCATATTTGCACCATTGTCATATCCTTGCCCTTTACAGTTTATTAAATTAACATTAAGATTTTTTTAGATTTACAGTTTGATAATTTAAAAAAATGTTCTTTAATCTCTTTCTCATCGCTTGAAATATCAACAAACCTTAATGTAAAGAAGAGTTGTTCAGTATGGCTGGCATAGGATGCAGTCTAGAATTATACTAAAATATTTTGCATCTTTAGCTTGTCCTAAAATATGATCTTTAATTCCGGATGCCAATAAAGAAATTAACTCCTTTTGAATTGTTTTTCTGCAATAAGTTGCATGAATATCTTTAAATGTAATGCGTCGTAGATGCTCGTTTAAAGATGCGCCGTATTTGGTCAACAGCTCCACTAAACTCAAATAATTTCCATTTTTAGAAGTAAATAATCTGTCTGAAGAACCACAAAAAGGTAAGTTATTTTTTGATAGGTACAAAATTGTTTTATATGCGATCTAACACAAGGCACCAGTGATCTCTTACTCTAATAATTAAAGATTGTAAATTTTTATCAATAGTTTTATTTGTTTTAAGCCTACGACTAGCTTCAAACCAATTACCAAAACACTTCAAACGCTCGGGTGAATTTTCACGCAATTTTATATATTCAGTAATGTGTTTCCAGTTTTTGATTCTAATAGTGGCTAATGATGATTTTGTTTTATAATAAAGTTTACAACAAATACAAAACTTGATGAATATAGTAACCAGGTTGGCACATAAGATTCACTGTTATTTAATTTTCTGTAGATTAATGATTTTCGAAAAACAAGGATTGTTATGATCTCGTGGAAATTCAATAACATTTGTAAGGTGAGAATGTACATCAGTTCCTACATAAATTATGTGATTACATATTTTAGAATAAAGGGGAACTGGCCATAGTGCAGGATCATTTATATCAATTTAAACGTCACCAGTAATGGTAGAACTAGCAGACCGAGATGTTGTTTCGAGTTGTTTACTTTCTTCAGGCGTTTCTTCCATTTTCTTGTCTAAAAAAGAATTACTACGAAGTAATGAAAAAGGGCAACCAATTTCTTCACTTTGCTTGGACTCTACTTGAAAATATTTTGTAAAACAATTTGTAGAATTTTTATTTCCTCGTTTAAATTCAAATTGTCTTTTTAGGTTTGCTGCACCCAATGGTTTATTTGCACACAATGATGGATTCTTAAATTAATCAGTTTATTACAAAAATAAGTTGTGCATAAATTTTTAATAAACGATCATTCTGAAATTAATTCTTTTTTGAAAAAAAGAATTAATTTCAGATATCTGTTTTTTATTTTTATGTGTTTCATTAATTGAAACACATAAAAATAATGCACCCTCTATTTTTATAATGCCCGGTCCGCCCGTTGCTTGGGCTGGTTCTGACTAAACTAGTAAATATCAATGACTAGTTTAAAGCTAATAAATTTTACTTAAATAACAATCCAGCAAAAAAATGTTTGTTCACAAAAACCTTTAAATCTGATACCTTACTTCTTAAACTCCCAGATGAATTCTTAATCAAGTTTTGTGAGGAAACAATGTATTTGTAAATAACATTTTTTGATAAGATTTTTGATTTAAAATAATAAGGTATTATTTAAAAGTTATATTAATAGAGAAAGACAATAACGATTATTCAGATCCTTATTAATTAAAGGGTTCCATAATTTAGGACCTCCGATTCAGAGGGCTAAAAGCTGAGTAAAACCAAAGAAATCTATTTCAACATAAACGTTTTTTTAAATAGATAAATCGGGAACCTCTAATATATTTAAACTAAATTAAAAAAAATGCACTCAATATAAAAAATCACTTTAAGTAAAGTTTTTGCAAAAAAACAATGATAAAAAGTTGGAAAATGCAGTTTTTAAATAACGCAAATATGTAAATATGTATAAAATTTGGAAAATTTATTTGGGGAATTGTCTTTGCTAACTTATTAAATAATTCCTAATATATAAAATTTATGAAGAAAAAAAAAAAAAATTTTAAACCAATTCAAATTCTTTTGGAGCAAAAATATTTTTTGATACTACTTTTTAAAGGACAACAGAGAAAAATTTGCGCCCTACTTTTTCCTTGTCGTTTATAGTTTCGTTTTTATATCGTTTATATCTTTTTTAAGGCTCTTTATGTATGTTTTCATAAAATTGTTTATCTAGCTGCTAGTACCATGTTTTTTTTTCAAGTTTTTTTTAATGTTGCAAAATAACAAGTGTATACACACACACACACACACACACACACACACACACACACACACACACACACACACACACACACACACACACACACACACACACACATATATATATATATATATATATATATATATATATATATATATATATATATATATATATATATATATATATATATATATATATATATATATATATATATATATATATATATATATATATATATAAATTCATCATTTTATAAAACACTATGATTTATCTGTCTATTAAAAAAAGGCAAACTTAATGTTTACAATTTTATTCGTAAGTAAACATTAGAGTAGTCAGTAGCAAAATCCCCCCCCCCTCCTGCACAATTTTTAAAATGAGCCCCATATCGCCCATGCAACCTAAAATTAGTTTAGTTTAAAAATAGGAGTTTCGCCACTGAGAGTAGTACTGACATTTACTTAAAACTAAAAACAGAGGTATTCAATTTAATAAACTTTAGTTATAAAGAAGTATATTTAGAAATATAATTTTTTTGTCTTTACTTTTATTATGATTTAATTGATTAAATATTAACACAAAATTTAAGTTTTTAGCCACCCTCCTCTTTTAATATAGATTTCTCCTAAGAAGTAAATTACCAGTGTTTTCATTACAAGTGAACGCGCGTTTTTTCCGGACCGTTTGTAAGATGTTTAGAAATGCTAAACTGTTTATAAAAATATGTATTCGTAAAAGTTGCTGAGGTTTTTAACATTGTTTAAATATCCATTGTATTTTTTCTAGATGCATTGCTACTTTAATTAAAGTTTGGAATTACTTAACTAAATCATTTTTATTTATAATAGCTTGATTATGTGTTGTTTGATCAAACAAGAAACTATAAATGTAACTTAAAAGAGTGTTATAAAAGTAACAACACTGTAGTGTTATTACTTTTGTAGTCATAAATTTATTGTTTTGTTTTTCATAACATTTTCACTTACAAATTAAAGTTTATTCGCCTATTCCGTAAATTTCGTGGTTTTCCATAAACTGAAAGTTTGAAGACCAGATAATTTAACAGATATCGCAAATCGCTATGCGTTAATTCAACCCTTGCTTTATAATATCGTTATTGAAATATATGAACTAAAACAACTATAATCCATGTCTTATTTCTCTAAAATAAAATTAACATAACTCGCTTAAACAACGTATGTTGCATTTGTGTAACTGCTTTATTGACTCAAATACCTTACTCAACAACAATAAAGAGTACTGGAGACCCTACGGAGTTAATGACAAAATGATATAAGAACTAGGAAACCAGACCATATTTTCCAGACACTTGCAACATATTGTTGGTTTTTCACATCTAGAGTTTTAAGCAAATAAAAGAACACTAAACCTTAAATATTAGATACCAAAGCTTATCTTGTCTATATTATAACGGCAAATATTTTACGCCAAGTGCCATCTCTAATTTTGTTGTACAGAATATTTATTAACCTTACCGTAGAGTTACATGATAATTTGAATATATTAGATGATACTAAAATAGTTTTTTAGTCTGATAGCGATTTAGCGATAACAACTATTAGTTGCTCGAACCATATTATCAATTCCAAAAATAAACACATCATTTGAGAAATCAATTTCTAATCTTAAACATTTAGAAATAATATTGCATTGAATAAGATTATTATGTTAGACGCTTTAATTTATGACAGTTTAAGTTTTACTATTTGTACAACTTTTATTTATACAAAGTTCTATAATAAAAGATGTGCAAATATAAAATCTTGGATATTGTAGCGCAAAATATATTTTGTAAAAATATTGTAAACAAGACACTTAGTGTGCATATAAAATTATAGTTAAAGCATACCTTCCAATACAAGCTAACGAGAGTCCAACACCGTTTGCAACTCCCAATAGGTCTGATCCAACAGAGTTGTTTATAAAAATATTTACAGTTGTGTAGCCCGTAATTAAACCAGCACGAATAAACATTTGGTGAATCCACATTATAGTCCAAAGAGCAGCTCTAAAATAATGCGATTTGCAATCAAATAAGTTAAAAATCGCTGTCAATTAAGTTACTTAAATCTTTTCAAAACTTTTAAAATTAAAAAGCAAAAATGCAATAAATATAGCTAATAATACAAAAGCTAATAATACAAAAAGAAAGTTGCTACTATAAAATTGCTGGACATTTCTGATAAAAACAATAGAACAGACTCATTTAATCATTCTTCCATAAATAGCTGGTAATATAAACAAAATATTTGCGCCGGTAAGACAGTTTTAATAATATCTGTGCCGGTAAAACAATTTTTGAAATTTTCACAAAAAATTGCAAAATAAACAAATCTCTCAAGTTTAACGGTAAAAGTTTGAACAAAAACATTTTTGCATTATACAGAAGTATGGCCGACCGGCACGCGTTTTCATCAAGAAAAACGTGTATCATTTTGCAAACCTCAAGTTAGTTTAGTAGTTACTTCTAGATTTCCCTTGTTTAAGAGTTGATCTGGAACAAAATTACACGAATTATTTTTCTTTATTATAAGCCATTAATATTAAACTTTTAGTAGAGAAAAAGCAATTTTAGTTATAACTTTAACTTCATCCAACTTGGTTTGCAAGCTCTTAAAGAGTATAAAAACCAGGTAATTAATTTTCTCCTTGCAATTTGGTTGTTATTTTATCCCAAAAAATACTAGCAATTGCTTTTTCTAATTTCTACTGTTGGAAAAGAAAAATTTAATTTTGTTTTAGTCAATTATTCCTAAATTAATGATTTAAATTCCAATAATCTTTCTTAAGTGTCTTTTGAACAAAAGCAAGTCTGTCCAACTGTATTGTTAAAAAACAGCAATATTATTAATCACAGTAGAGTACTGAATACTCTTTTCAAACGAGTGTTTTCCTTATGTGTAATGCGTCTTCTTTTCTAAATTTTTTGCAAGTGTGTCCTATATTTTATCTCCTAAGAAGAATATCATACTTCAAAACTTTGTCCTTTTCCGTATTAGATCCGAGAATCCGCTTTAAAAATTTCATGAACATTAAAAAAGTTACTTAAAATATTAAAGAAACTAATAAAAACTATCTTGTTTGGCGAAATGAGTGAGCTGCAAGAAAGTCTTGTTAATTTATTTCTGTTGTAGTAGCTATATTGTCTCTTTTATTGTGAGTTTTTCGATTTAGCATCTAATTGCTTTTTTTTTTTTTTGCTTCTGGTTTTTCTGATTTTGAAGTTGTCAATTTCTAGTTAATTTTTTGAATGCCCTGTGAATACCTTTGATTAGTTTGTTCTCCTTAATAGATTTTTTAGTTGAACAGGTAAAATGTTAATATATTTATTGCTTGAGGCAACAAGTTTTTGTTTGTTTGTTTATATCGCTCTTATAAGTATATATAAAAAAAATACTGACGGGACATTTTGCGTTATAACCGAGCCCCAATCGTACGTATACAATAAACGTATAATATATTTATTCTTTACAAGTTACTTACTAAAACTATAAATGTAAAACAAGAATTAGTTTAAGAAATACTTCAAGAACTATACTCATATTAAGAGTAATAAACAAGTAAAGAAAAAAATCTAAAAAAAAAGAAGAGAAAAATAAATTTAAGAGCTTGTATTTGCAAGAGTGTTCTATATATGTATACTTTACAACTTAATTATTAAAAAATATAAGAATAAAATATGAAACAGTTTGTAAAGAAGTAAAATTTAAATAAAAAACGAGAGTATAAATAAAAACGAACTTAATTGAAAAAAAATGTATTACTTTATTATTTATTTTAATTTTATACAAACTGATGTTATAATATAATAATTTAATTTTAAAATCAACAAGTTTGTATAAAAGTAAAACAAAGAATAATTGAGTTTTTTCTCTTTTTTTTTCAATAAAACTTTTAAAATTATGATTAGATTTTAACAACTTTTAAGATTAGAGAAAACACAATAACTAAAAAAAAGTTGATACATTCTAAAACTATGATTAGATTTCAACAGTAACTTTTAAGATTAAAGGAAACACCATACATGAATTAATGAAAAAAGTATAATAAAATCTAAAACATATTTTATATAATTGAGTTTAAGTTTAATAGAAGCATTTAAAGTCGGATATGTTAAAATCCTCAAATATAAAAAACTGTTTTGATTTGTTTTTAAAATGTTTGATTATAACTTCTTTCGTATTTGCAATTTTAGGAAAATTTTCCTACATAAATTTTGCTAATAAGCTCTACAGTATTAAATTGAATATGTAACTGCTTTGGATTATATTTCGGGACAATGTAGTTGTTATTAATTAATGAACTACTTTTTTAAAATAGAACTAAAACTTTTTTGGAGATCCCATTTTTGGTTTATACATTAAAACTAAGTGTAAGTTGACTTTGATTAATTCGAATCGTTTCAAATATTCCAAATCTTTAAAAGGTATTGCTTTTTAAAAGTAATTAAAAAAAAAAGTCCATTAAAACTAAAGATAACCACACTACAAAATTCCTAATCAGATGACCATGAAGTAATTTTTTGTATATTTCATTATTTAAGACTTCGAAAGTGTTTTTTTGTTGCTTTTCAATGTACACGAGCAAAATATTTGTGTTAATCGATTAAAATCAACGATCTAAGTTCATTATATTATGTTTATTATATTGAACTTAGATCGTTTGATATTTATATATATATATATATATATATATATATATATATATATATATATATATATATATATATATATATATATATATATATATATATATATATATATATATATATATATATATATACATATATATATATATATATATATATATATATATATATATATATATATATATATATATATATATATATATATATATATATATATATATATATATATATATATATATATATATATATATATATAGGGTAGGGTGGGGCAAGAGGCCCAGGTGGGGTAAAAGGCCCATCCTGCAGTTATAAAGAACCTAGGTAAAATATTATATTTATTGTTTTGTAGTATGAATGATAAATGTGTAACAGTGTTGCGAGCGAATTTTGGTAAACTTTTAGTAGAAATATAATTTTTAACAGAATATTGAAGACTTGACAGGTAATAACAATAGGACATTTTGATTTTTTGCGTAATTTTAAAAATTTTTTGTAGATTATTGTTAAACTTAGTTGATTATTTAAATGAGTTTATGTAATTGTAAGCGTACAAATTATTTATTGATTATTTACATAACGTTCATTGTACCATAGAATAATATGTTTTTATCAATTTTTGCTCCGACCATTTTCGGGCAAAAAGCCCAGTTTGTTAATGTGGCAAAAGGCCCATCCTGAGCTTTTTACCCCTTGCATTATTTAAGTATAATGTTCAAATTTTAACTTTATTTTATTTATAGATATGGTTAGAAATTACAAAAGGAAGATAAAAAGAGGAAGTTATGGAGCAGAAGGTTTACAACGGGCTTTAGATTCAGTAAAAAATGGTATGTCTTTGCGTAAAGCTGAAAACAGTTTTGGAGTTTCAAGGAAGACATTGAGAAGGCATTTGCAGGGCAAAGTAAGACAAGTTGGGAGCAATAAATTAGGAAATCATGTGAATGCTTTTTCTATTGAAATTGAACAAGATCTCGTTAAACACATCCAAATGATGGAAAGGGCATTATTAGCTAGAAACGAAACAAGTGAACCTACGAATACAAATGAAGCCGGCAGTGCGGTAGATGATGAAGCATCGGGTAATGTGATGGAGACTGATAGGATTGCAACAGGAGATAGCAATGAGTCTGATGAAAATCAACTAGATAAAAAAGCTGATCATCCTGGTTTATCCGAAGCATTACAGATTATATCAGAACTAAGCCCTATTCCAAGGATAAAGAATGTACGCAGTCACAAACGAAAAACCGAAGCAGCAACTGTAATAACTTCTAGTCCTTAAAAGCAATGTTAATTGAAGCAAATGCAAAGAAGACAAAACAGAACAAGCAAGTAGTAGTTGAAAATAATAATGAGGAAAATGATGAAGACAAAATCGATGTAATCGCAGACAAATCCAAGAGAACGAAAAGTGGAGATGACAAAGAAACCGGGAAAAGGTAGCAATATGCGAGAACAAAATCAAAAAGGACAATCAAAAGTAACGCATCGAATGCTAACGTGATAAGAAAAGGGTCAAAAGAACGAAGATGTGTAGGTTCTGTTACTAACAGTGATGATACGCCATGTTGCATGTGTGGTAAAAGATTTAACGAACCACCCATTGATGACTGGCAGCAATGCCCAGAATGTCTCAACTGGTACCACGACGGCTGTGGTCCTGATGACACTGCTGTCTGCTTTCACTGCCAATAGGCATAATCAATTCAACTAGTCTTACTGTAGTTTTTTAGCTGTCTTTTCAGCTGTATGAATTAGTTTTTTAGCTGTCTTTTTGGGTTATGAATTATTTTTTTAGATATCTTTTTAGCTCTATGAATTAGTTTTTTTTAGCAACTTTTAAGCTCTATGAATTAGCTTTTAGCTGTGTTTTTCAGCTCTATAAACTAGTTTTTTATAGCTATCTTTTTTATCTATAAATTTTTAGCTCTTTTTAGCTCTATTAATTTTACGGTGCTGTTTGCCATTGTCATATGATAGCATATATGGTGCTACTTGCTAATATTATGGTGCGAAGTGTTCTACTAAAACTTTTGTTGGACATTTTTACACACAAATATATTGTGACTAGTAAAAAGTGTATTGTTGCAATAAATTTTTATTGTAAAAAAGAAATATTTCAAGCTATTAACGTTTGGGGTAAAAGGCCTAGGGTAGGGGCGTTTTGCCCCAGCAATGGGGCAAAAGACCCACTCTATAGCAGTTTATAAAAAGCATATTTCCATTAAAACTTGAGTAGCCATTAAGAAAATAACTTTAGATACTTAAGTTTATTATGTATCTGAAATAATGGTAACATAAATTTCTAGATACGTTTATTGGATCAGTAAAAAAAAGACGAAATTGCTTATGGTGGGCTTCTTGCCCCACCTTACCCTATATATAAATATATATATATATATATATATATATATATATATATATATATATATATATATATATATATATATATATATATATATATATATATATATATATATATATATATATATATATATATAAACATTACAAAACTTTGCGTTCGATGTCAATGTGCCGAAATTATTTCATATTTTATTTAAAAGTATTTGTTTTAATATTTGTATTAAATATTGAAAAGAAAATAATTAGAAGGCAAGACTAACAAAATAAAAATAAGAAATAAAAGGATAAGGTGACACAAATGTGTGGAAAAACGCAATTTTTAATTTGATAGGCTCAGACATAATATCGTTTAACAAAAATAAGCAATTTAAATGCAAACTTACATAAACAGATAAATAGTCTATAAACACAATTTAAAGTTAATATTACTCCTACTTTATAGTTACACATTTTTATTAAACAACAGTTAACAGCTACGTATAAAAAATGTATTAGCAACAAAAATAACAACAAGCAAAATGCAAACAAAACAGCAACTAAATCAACAATAAAATAAATATAAAAATGTATTGATTATGAATTAATTTTACACAAACATATAAATATAAGACAATATATTCGTCATTATAAAAGATATACGATATATATATATATATATATATATATATATATATATATATATATATATATATATATATATATATATATATATATATGTATATATATATATATATATATATATATATATATTTATACATATAAATATATATATATATATATATATATATATATATATATATTTATACATATATATATATATATATATATATATATATATATATATATATATATATATATATATATATATATATATATATATATATATATATATATATATAAGAATCTAAGAATATCTAAGAATGCAGGTTAAGAAGCATGTCAATTATGCATTGAAAAGGCAGCAGAGCTCCCAATATTGCTCGGGAGGTAAAAGTCACTGACGCTATCGCGAAGGATACGGAGATAATTTTGAATAAAAGATTTTTGGTAAGTGTAGTTTTTGTGGTGTTAAGAGCATACGAAAATCAATTAGGATTTTTGCTGTTGGTGTGAGTTAATTTAGTTGTTATAGGATGGCATGAGTTTGCAAGAATCTTTTTGAGTATATTAATACAGATCCTGTCTAGTAACTCTTCAATGTCAAAAATAGTATTAAAGCTGCTTGAATTGGTTACATCAATTCCAATAATGCGTAGGGCATTTTTATGAAAATGTTGGATCTCCCTTTTTGCAGCAGCGCTGCATGAAGTAAGAATAGGAGCACTATATATCAAGTGGCTAATAGCGTAGACCTGTAAAAGGTTTGACTGAGTGTTTTCAAGTTCTTAAAAACGTTTGAATAGATATGGCAATGATTTTATACTGTTGTGAACTTTTTTCAACTTTTCATCCTAATCAATATTCTTATTAAGCATGATTCCAAGGTATTTGTGGCTGCTGACTATTTCAAGTTCATTATTATTGAGTACAGGGGTTGGTAAAGCTTATATTTTGGAGCACCTGGGAATAATTGTTTTGATTTTACATTTAGGGCCATTAAGTTCATTCTGTTTACCGTAGACCAAAGAACGACCTTATCAACAATGGATTGAGGTAGGTTTGCAGGAACTTTATCATTAATTATATAGGTCAGTATGTTATCAGCATGTTTTTTGAGGATGATATCAGGTGAAAGATAGACGTTAATATCGGAAATAAATAGAATGAACAAGATTGGACCTAGAACACTACCCTAAAGTACGCCGGCTTCAATACATCTCCATTCAGTGGTGCAATCATTTATTTTAATTTTTTGTTGACGGTTTGATAAGTAAGCTGCAATCCAGAAGGTGAACCAGCTAGGTAGTAAGTTTACTAACTTTAGAAGTAGCTTGTCATGACTGAAAAGATCAAAAGCTCTTTCAAAATCAAAGAATACTGCATAAATTGATTTGTTATTATCTTTTGCATGACTCCAGTCCTCTATAATTTGAATAATAGCATCCATTGTACTTTGGCCTGAAAGGAATCCGATAGTCATTAGACGAGTGTGGGTTAGAAATTTTTGGAATTGGTGTTATGTTTGCTGATTTTCATTGGTCAGGTAGGTAACTGTTTTCTATGAGGCGGTTGAATAGGATGCAGAGCGATGGGGCAATTTCAAAGAAAGCAGATTTGAGTAAAAACGGAGATAGGTCATCTGGTCCTGAGGACCCTGGTTTGAGTTTGCTGAGTGGTTAAGAATGTTATTATAAGTAAAAGTTGGGGTAATTGGCGGGTTTGTCTCTCGCTTGATGAAACATGAGAGGTTAGGTTGTTTATTAACAATCCAAACACCTTATGTGATCATTTAATTGGTTTGCTCGTGTCGCAGAGATATGGGTGGTGATTTTACCTTTATCAGCAAGACTGATTTCACGCCAAAAATCTGTTTTTCTAGTAGTGAAACGCCTGTTATAGATTCTCTTTCTTTTGGTGATTAGTTTACTAATTTGATTTGCAAGCAATTTCCACTCTTTGTAGTACCCGGAAAAAAAGAGTTTTTGACGCTCTTTTATAAGGCCTTGAATAAGTGGTGTCATCCAAGGCTAAGGATTAACGAGCGTTGTTGATTTTAGAGGTTGGCAGATGTCTTCAGCAGATAGTATAGAATAATAGAAGTTGTTGCAAGCAACTTGTATTTCATATGGTGAATCAACTAAGGTTTCAATATTGGTAGATCGTATCAGTGCAACAGTGTCAGCAATTTTACCTGACCGGTAAGCAATCTTGTGGGGAACTAGGCGAGTAGATTTATAGAGATTTAAAGGAGGATGACTAACTACGACAAGTTGATCTGAATTATCAAAACTAGGAAGGGTGTGCGACACATAGCGTTTAGGTGCGTAACTCAAGATGATGTCAAGAATTAATGTTTTTGAGGTAGGTTGTGGATTAAGATGAATGAGTTGGTGAGAACGACAAATAAAGTTAATAGAGCAGCAATTGAGATCCCCTGCAAGAAATATTAGTGGTTGGTTGCCCAATGTGCAAAGAATTATGGCTCGTAAAATGAGTTATGCAAGTTGATAAAATGCATTGCGCTGCTTACTTTTAGACCAAACTGGGATAAAGGCACATATAACTAGACAGGAAGAGTATCCTCGAGGTAGTAGCTTTGGGTATACACGAGCAATTATTAGTTCGATTTCTTGTTTAGGCTCAAAATTAGACAAATAGTCTGTATTTGTTTTCATTTTACTCAATTTTATGATAGTAATTATTTTAGCAAGTGTAATTATTATTGATTTGAGAAAGAATAATTTGCTTACCGCTAGGGTTAAGCCAGATTTCAGTTAAACAGGCATTGTCAATGTTGGTATCTATAAAAAATTGATTAAAAATCTCAATTTTGTTACAGAGTGAGCGCATATTAGTGGTACAGATGGTTGGTAGGCGATTGGTGTATAGATTATAGCTAGTTAGTAGGGATAGAGCTAGGAGAAAGGGCATCGCGGTTCGTGATAATTGCTCTATTGCAAATGCCCCAGTGAAAGGGTGCGTCATGCTTATCAATTCTAGAGTTTATCATTAAAAATGTTGCGGTCTTTGTGTAGTTGGTACTCAAGTTCTCTTTCAGCAGGAGACAAATCAGGACTGTCTCTGTATGTCTTGAAATTCTCATGTGTAGCTAGTTTGCGAGAGTTCGTCAGAGCTAATTTTTTATTAGTAATATTTTTAAATTCTACAACAATAGACCGACAATTTTTTGCTTTTTTTTGTGTTAGGACGTTTGGATATATATATATATATATATATATATATATATATATATATATATATATATATATATATATATATATATATATATATATATATATATATATATATATATATATATATTATATATATATATATATATATATATATATATATATATATATATATATATATATATATATATATATATATATATATATATATATATATATATATATATATTCTATATATCCCACATAAAAACCGATTTAAGATTTACAGAGATAAAGAACAAAGTCTGGTGTAAGAAAATAGCGAACACAATAAAGAGATGCAAATTTAAAAGATGCTAATTTTACAATGTATTTGATATGTGGTTTTAAAGAAAGATTGAAAATAAGTGTATTATAGGAAATAAAGGTTAGATGACTTATCGAGTACATTACCATTCATATAAGTAGAAAGATAAGTAGATTATTGCAATAACAACTAGCTGAAAAAATTTAGTTTTATCTGAGTTAAGCTCACTAGCCACAAGAACCGTATGCTGAAGCAGAAAAGAGATCCTTTTCGAAATCAAATGGCCCGTACGAGCAAATCCAGAGTTTTGGCTTTTTATCGAGACAAAAATAAATGGTTTTATCATTAGCAAAAATTGCAACTCTCCATGTGTGAATTTCTGGAAGATCGTTAAGGCAAACAAAAAAAGGCCGTAATGCCAAAGATAAAGATTTGAGGAACCCCTGGAGTTACAGGATACGAAGAAGAGTACATCGAGGATACCTTTTATACTACAATTGGTAAGGTTATATTTTTTACATACTTTTAATATTAATTTATATCACATATATACTAAAAAATTAATAAAGGTTCATATTATTTTCATAATACGTCCACTTCCAACTACCCAGGCAGAATATTCTTTGGGGCGTTAAACTACAAACGTTGGTTTTCGTTTCTTAAAGCAATTAATATCTACTTAAGGTCAAAATTGTCAGAAGTTAGATTAAATGCTTTAGCTATTTTGTTTGATTGTTGAATCAATATTATATGATAATATTATTCAATCTTTTGCTCAAACAAAATCAAGGCATAATGCTTTTTAAATACTCCTAGTTATTTTTTGGGATAAATTTTAGTTTGAACGTTGTTTTGATTATCTTTAGGTTCATGTTTTCAATAAGTTATGATATTTACTAAGTCTTGGAATTTGCTCATATTTTATTTTAAGAGGATAATTATTATGTTTATTTTTTTATTTTAGGTCTATAAATTATTATATTAAAATTGTTTCAATTATAATTCATAGATAAGATTGCAGCGCATATTCCTTTATTGAATTAATACACTTTTTGTTTTGCATGTAAGGGGAAATAATTTTTTATAGTCTGTAAGCGGCTTAGTTGTAAATCTATCCCTGCCTGCTGTCTATATACGCAAAACATCTTTTTTACATATTCCTCTATCTTAAAATATCTATAATAAATTTGTTTGAAAGCAATATTCAGACTTTTGTTCAACAAACAATTTTGCTAGTCTAAAAGAGGTTGACAAATGTTATGTAATTTCTTGTTAATTTTTATAAAGTTGCTATAAAAGAATCATGCCTTATAAATAGTACTCTATAACATAAATAACATACATAGTAAACTTTATAAGTTTTATAAATTTTATCAGTTTATTTCGCCCTTTAAAATATTAACAATGTACAATAATATAAAAAAGTACAGTCTGCTGGAGCAGGAAAGAGGCATAAAATAGTCTTATCGCTGAGGCCCAATAGTAACGGAAGTAAATATCCGTAATATATAAGCAACAGCATTTAAAAAAAAGACAATTTTAAAATGTTAGGAAATAAATAAAATATATAAAAAAAAATATGATTAAAATATAGTATAAAAAAGTTTCTGTTTTTGGTTATAAACTGAAAGTAATTATATATATTTCTCTCTCTCTCTCTATATATATATATATATATATATATATATATATATATATATATATATATATATATATATATATATATATATATATATATATATATATATATATATATATATATATATATATATATATATATATATATATATATATATATATATATATATATATATATATATATATATATATATATATATATATATATATCAATATGATCTAGTCTCAACTAAGTTAGTCACAGGTAAGTATTTTAAAAAATTTGTACCGTTTATTTTTGAACAAATTTTTTAATGTGTTTTTAATGTGCTTAAAGAACGTTGTTTATTAGATATTAAATTAAAATATTTTATTTCAGACGAAAAATAAAACCTGTAAACAATTTTTATCTGTATTTACTTGTTCAGTAAGCATTCAGTAAGCTTCCAATTTTTTTTTATATATTTTCAAATGATCTAAATAATTTTGTTGTTTTTATTTAGCTGAATGGTAAAATTGCTTATGCAAAAAATTGCCTCTTTAACTTTTATGCTTAAGTTGTTATTTCCCTGTTAACTGCTGTCTGTCGTTAACAAAGCAAGTAAAAAAATGCACAAAATGACAACATATTTATCTTTAGAACTGTTTGCAAAACTTTTGCTTTGGATACATAAGACCAAGTGAAAATGATACTGAAAAGTTACACTTTCTTATATCTAAACATCATTACATCTTTTTAGTCTTCGTTTTTATTTATGTGTATTTCATCTGTGTTGCTAATGATATCACCAGTTTTTATGATTTTCTGTTGTTAAGTAAAGCATCATTATGTTTCAGGCTAAAATAGAGCTTTGATTAATAATTTTATCCAGTTTAAATGAATAACAACTCTCAAGGTGTATTAGCTGAATTTCCTTTTTGTATTGATAGTCTTTAATCATTAACGGATTTTTAAATTGTTATGAGCCTACAACACTTAATTTCAGCGAAATTCAATTAAAAAGTTACGTCATAGAAGAAAGAAAAATACCAATATCTGTTTTCAATAAGTTAGCTTTCATAGCAAATCTGAGGTGCAAATGTTTAGCTTGGTTTAAGTACTACATAAAAAAATACATCGTTGTACCGTCATTTTGATGGTCGTAAATTTCTTTAGCACACTCATTTTTGTATATTTTTAGACTTTGTTTGACTCCTGTTTCAATCTAACTTAGAGGGTTCAAAAAGAAAGGACCGCGCTTGAAACATCAGGGGGTTAAAAGAATCAGCCCTTTTTGAAATAATAGTCGGTCAGTCTAATATATTTTACTCAGTTTATCAATTTTCATTTGCTTTTTTGCAATAAATTCAAGCAATACTCTGTTTTTTATGTTCACTTGTTTTTTAGAAGTCGTAACCAGCTCGTATGAAAGGATTTCTCGACAAGAAAACAGAGCTCGCTCAAGAAAGAGAAAAGAAAGAGAAAGATGAAAAAATATTTTGTTAAACAATACTGTTTTTTTATTTATAAAATATATTCCTATGTTTAAACATATTAAAGATGTAGAAAATGCTTCCCCTTCTATATTGATGTCAAAAAGAGGTTTTTTATGAAGAGCAATCATCATTTTCATTTTATAAAAACAGCTTTTAATATATGAAAATTAGGAATACTATAGTGTATAGGATACTATAGTATACTTACGAGTATAAAAAAAAAGTTGTTTTGACCCCGAGGAAAAAAAACTTATTTAGAAGTGCATAATTGATAAACAAAGACGTCTTCAAGACGCATTTTTATATGTTTCATGACAAGATAAAGACAATAAGAAGCCTTTTCGATGTTGAAAAAAATTGTCTTTTAGATTTGCATATTCAACTGACAAAAGGCGTCTTAAAGACGCATTTTTTATGCCTTTTCATGACAAGATTAAGATAAAAAAAGACGTCTTTTTGATGTTGAACAAATATGTCTTTTAGATTTGCATAATCGATTAAAAAAAGACGCCTTAAAGGCATCGTAAATAAGACTTTTGAAGACTTCTTTTTGACGTCTTTTTTCCCACTGTTTTGCAAAATTGTAAAGTACATCGTTTTATTATGTGCCATATAATTTATCACTAAAATGCAAATGTATAAAAAAATACTCGTCTTTTTGCATAAATAACATTTATGCTAAACATGTATGTTATTTATACAGTATAGAAATATTTAATAATAATATTAAAAATAGAGATCTTCTTTTTTAAATGTTATAAGATTTTATAAATCGTAACCACAATGTAACAGCAAAGTTATTTGTATATAACAAAAATGTCAATTAACTATCATAGGCTGTTAAAAGATTTTTTAGAGTAGATTGTGAAATAAATTAGATATAAAATTATAAAATGCTTTTTAATTTCAAAAAAAATTGAAAATTTAGTTTTGATCCTAATTATTAAAAAAAAATTTATAACATAAGTTTTTTTCTATATATATTTATTCAAAATTATTTTTTCAATTTTATATTAAAGTTGAGAACATTTTATAATTGTATGTTTAAATTATTTCACAACATGTTTGAAGAATCATGAAAGTTTTGTCGGTAATAGTAACTAACCAATAGTAAGCCAATTTTCATGTTATTGGTTATATGATTATATGATAATATAGTTAGGTCTGAGACTTGAACTGGTTATAAAATAATAGGTCAATGAAAAGGAGGCGTAAATGATATAACTGTAAGGCGTTTTTTAAATAATTAAGAGTTTGTGGTACATTATTTTCCATAAAATGTTATGAATACGTAAAAAAAAAAAAATTATAAGTTATTATCTATGGTAAAGCATGAACTTTATTTATGCAATATCATTTCAATTATCGTTTTTTTTAATTAATCATTTTATTTAATAATCATTTTATTAAATAATCACTTTATTTTATAATCACTTTGTTTCTTAATCATTTTATTAAATAATCATTTTATTATATAGTACCATGCATTTTAATTTAAGGTTATGAACCACACTACAGTAAAGTTTAAAATCATTTATAATGTTTTTTTCAATCAAATTTTTAAAGGGTGTAATATTCTTTTTTTGAATTTGCTATGGAATTAAATTTAAAATACAATTGTAAACTACCTTTAAACTATAAAAGATGTTAAGGACAAAATTATTAAAATTCATTATATTTGAATAAAACTATGAAACAATTTTTCACTATTGTTCTGTTCCTGTGTTGAAAGTGTCTTTTCCTAGCACGTTAGATTTAGAACAAAAAGAAAACGGAAAAAAATTTGCCTGTGTAACCGGTACAAAACTTGGAAAATCGCGTGTTTTTGAAAAAATTCTCTATTTGCTTTCAATGCCTAGCTTTCTCATAAAATATTCCTAAAATATTAGAAATACCCATGTTTCTAAAATTTTTTTAAACACTCTAGAGCGTTCGAGAAATATCCAGAACTTTCAAAAAACTTTTTATAATTGAATGTTCAAAAAGTAGCTGAACAAGTATAAATCTAAATCATGTTATTGCAGACTAAAAGGCTAACAATTTGCAGTTGAAAAGAAATTATTTATTTAATATGGAATCAAGAGGTTTGTTTACAGTTAGCTGATTCATTTTGCTCCGTGTGCGGATGATTTGTAAAGACAAGAGCGAAAAGGTTTTACCTGAAAGTCATATAATGTGCAAAACTTTTAAGACATACTTAAGCCTGCCGGTAAAAGACAAATATTGGCCATTTCCATTCATATGCAAGTATAGCAATCTAATTAGTTACTTATGACTTAAATGTGTTCTATTTTATTTCCATAAAAATTCATTGCTTTAGATCTAGTTCATTTCAAGAAATTGTAAATATAAAGTTTTGTCATAAGTCGTGTGCTATAGACAAACACGTTTTGAAATTGTTCTATATTTTAAAATTTCCTGTCTTTAAGGTATTATAATTATTTTTTATTATTATGTGCTATGTTACAGGATGCTATAGTGAAGAAAAGGGGTCCATGAAGTTTGCTATTCCGCAAATTTTGAGAGATCCGAGAGATCAGAAACTGCTACTTCTGTGTGGTAAATCCAAAAAATCATTGTATCTGCATAAATACCGCTCATTTTATTTACCCGAACATACTTTCTTCCATCGCCCCAGTACTACAATCTGCCTGTTCCCATTCTTCGTAGGCAGCATTTTTTTTTTTTTTTAAATTTGTCATTAAAAAAAAAAGAATACAATGCCGTGTTATATAAACAAAAATAAATAAAATCTACATGACCAGGGCTAAAAGAAGACAATATTTGCTTTATCACTACACCCCGACGTGCTTTCATCAGCAAGCGTGTGTACCCAGTGGGCACCCGACGTCACTCCGACGTCGGATTTACGTACGATTTTCATCAGCGATGTCAAAAGACCTATTCCGACGTTGTTCCGATGTCAGTAAAATGACGTCGGGCGATGTCTTTATCTCAACATCCCCTGACGTCGTTTCGATGTATTTTGACGTTGTTTGGACATCTTATGAAAGACGTCCAAAAAACGTCGCAGTACTGACATCGATCCAACGTCGATAAAAAGACGTCGGGCAACGTCATAATATTAACGTACTCCGATGTCTTTTGACGTCTTCCGATGTCAATCCAACGTCCTTAAAACGACGTCGGAACAACGTCGTAAGACATCGCTGATGAAAATTTAATCCAAACCCAACAATATGTGTGCAATTGCGCTCTTCAATAAATATGTGAACTAAGCGTGTTTTTTATTAATGGAAAGAAGTTTGAATAATGGTTGATAAAACATCATGAGGTTTTGTATGATGCACTAGCATATTTTTTTAACTATTAACATTTTCGAGTATACATTTTTTATAATATATATCTATTCGTTTTAATATTTATATAATATTTAAACAAAACTATTTCTTATCAAAGTAATAATTCCCAAATAGCTACAAGTATAAATTACTGAAGGTGTAGTGGTAAGCGCGTAGGATTTAGTTTCTAATAGACCGAGGTTCGATTCCTGTCTATGACATCATTTTTTAGTTTTCAAAAAACACGTTGGATTTACATCGGAATGCCGACGTCACGCGATGTCAGTTTATCCGACGTCAAATAACATTTCCATTTCCAACGTAAACCCAACGCCGATCCGACGTCGAGATCCGACGTCGCTCGACGTTCGTTCGACGTCGAAATGCCCACTGGGTAACCATTAAAATGTAAACATAAAACATAAAATTACTTTGTACCATTTTAAAATTATATACAAATATATACAAATATGTTAAGATCAGTTACTAATCTATAATTAAAAGAAATTCGTAAAAACAAAAACAAAAAAAGCAATCACACTTAAAAACTGAAAATAAGTTAATAGGATAATTAAAGAAAGTTTAAATTGGTTAGACTAGTTAATAAGATAGTTGTTAAAAAAGAAGATAAAAGAATCTTAAAAAGAATTTAATTCATTTACATCGTTAAGAAGTTTTTGTTTGAGTTTTTGTTTAAATAGAGAAAGTGAAAAACAATTTTTCAGCTGGTTATTTAATAAAGTGTTCCATAATTTAGGACCTCTGATGGCAATAGAAAATTTAGTAGCAAAATAGTGTATTTTAGGTTGCTCGTAATTATAATTTGAAAATCTTGTAGGGTACACGTGATTAATTTTATTGAAAAATGTATTAAAAATTATAGGAGTTAATTTATTATGTAGTTAATAATGTTTTTATATATGATGTACATAAATATAAGAATTTGATTAAGGTTTAACTGAAGAACATTGAGTATGTCATGATTTTTGAATAGTTCTTTAGAATGTGCGAATCGACCTGCATTTGAAATAATCCTGACAGCGTGTTTTTGTCTACTAAGCAATTTTTTAACTTTACTTACATTAGAGCTGCACCATGCAATATTTGCATAGTTTATATAACAATGTATGAGGGAGAAATATAAGATTTTTAAGCAGTTTTGGTTTAAGATTTGCTTAGCTTTGTATAGTATGCCAATATTTTTCGAAGTTTTCAAAGTTTTCAAAGCATCAGTTGTCTCAGGAGACAGCAGCAAGTCAGATAGCAAGGCAGATACTGAAGATTTGGACTGCAATTCCGCAGATTAAGTTGGGGGTATAAAGTTTTATTTAAGGCTATAGGTATTGCATTTAATTCAATTGGATGGCGTCTATTCATAAATAGTTCGTTATGGAGCCTCAAAATTGTATTGCTTCACAATGAAAACAGTTACCTGTCTCTAAGGAGAGCTCACTCCGTGCATTATAAAGAGGACTAGACCAATGTCAAATTTTCTCTGAGTGCAATAAAGTATCCCGACTACGGATGCGAGGCCTTCGGTAAATTCAAAACGGTATCGGTCCTAATGGTTATTTAAAGAGGTTTGAGAAAATTTCAGTGTTTCCTCTGTCTCTGTGACAGCCCTGACACTAAAGCGCATTATCTCAGAAAGGAATGACACTGTTGGAAAGAGTAATGTGAAGAGGGAGCCGGTGATGCAACCTAATAAAGTGTTTGTGCCGCGGCTCTACATCAAGTTAGGCGTCATTAGGTAATTTGTTTTTGTTCTTCACAAAGGAGTCAGCAGCATTTCAGTATCTGCAAGATCTTTTTCCTAATCTGCCCATAGCTAAGGTCAAAGCTGGTATATTCGTCAGACCAAAGATCAAGATGATCATAGAATGTAAGGAACTTTCAAATCTTTTAAACAGGACGGAGAGAGCGGCTTCGAGCAGTTTTGCCGCAATTGTTCAGAGTTTTCTAGGTAATCACAAAACTGGAAACTATGTGGAATGCAGACTTTCATAAATAATTATGTTAAAATGGAATGCAGAATGTCATCCTTGATTTGCATCTTCACAAATTCAAGGAGAACACAGGCACATACTACGAGGAGCAAGGCGAGCGCTTTCATCAAAATAAATTGGACTTCAAATATCTTTACCAAAGACAGTATAACGAAAACATAATGGGGACTACATTTACGGGCTACTTTAAGAGAGTGATTAACAGCAATAAGTAAATTTAGAAAATCAAGTCATTTCTGACACTTGTTAAGTAATATCCGACTGTATTTATCTATTCTATGCGCAATTTTTGTTTTTACCTGATCGTAATAAAAAAAATAAAAAAAATTGTTCGTTTTTAACAAAAAAAAAAATTAGCATCTTCAAGCTGGTGTCGTGTAAGCAAAATTTGTGCCTAATGAAGTTATTTTTTCACATTGAGTGATAATTTTCACTTGAGGCATAAGCAATTATATATATTTAATCAAAATGTTAATGACTATTTTTGAATTAATGTTAATGACTTTTTTTTATGAATTTATTGAATTAATTTTAATGATTACTTTTTGAATTAATGACTATTTTTTTATTTAATGACTATTTTTGAATATTTATTAAGTTATTTAAGATATTAAGACAAGATAAATAAAGATTTGATGTCACGTTAATTTTAGTCATGACTTAAAAAGTTAAATGGTAACATAGTAATCTTGCTATAACGTTATTTTTTACAAGTCTATTTATCTAAAATTAACTGTTAGATAACATTTTTTTAGATTCCCAGCCGACTGCCTGACCGCACCTGCGATCGCATTTAATAAAGGTAACTGAAGAAGTTAAAACGGCATTATAAATTGGGTATTATGGAGGCTTCAGTTCTCCGGCATTCATTTTTATATTTTATCTATTTATGTTTTACTCTAAAATTTTTAATTATTCATTTGTTTAAGAATTTGTTTTTAAAGTTACTTTAATATAATAAGAGTGTAACAATACATTATAGTAATGAACAGTTTTACTTCCATAAGCCTCTATTTTTATCCGGCTACGGTTATCTTAAATGCTTATGATTTATATACTGATTAGGCCAGTTTCAGTTTTTACTTGTATTTTAGGTTGCTTAATGCTTATTGTTAAATGCAAAATACGGCACACATGCATTATACATATTATTAATAAATATACCTAATCTATATTTCTTTGAATGTATATATGCTATGTATAATTATATTATTCAAATCTTTATTTTTTCTTTATAAAATTAGAGTTAAAATGGATGAGAGAACTAATAAAAGAAATTGATACAAATTAAAGGAGAATTTTGTCATCCAATTATAGTGGTGAAATGACAGAACTACTGACAAAGAATTTAATTATTGTTAAATAGTTTTCAATCAAAACATCGTATAACAATATTTTTTTGTTGCTTATAAATATTAAAACATTTAAATCTGTATTTCAAACTAAATCGTGACAAAACTAATTCAATAAATTATGTCAGACCAAGTATTTATGTGCCTAATACAACTACTTGCTTTTACAGCGATTTATTATAAATATTATAAATAGTACTAAATGTTAAATAAAATATGCAATCTCGCATCAGTTAAAAATAAACTTTAAATGTTTTAGCGGAAAAAATATCAGAATTAAATATGGGGTTTCCGATCAAAAAATGCACAAACCAGTATGGATATCCCATATGGATAATCATATTGGTTATATCCTTAGTCTTTTCAATGCTTTTTTAAATATTTTGATTATATCCTTAGCCTTTTTATTAAACTTTCATTTTTCAAACAACCTTTTGATGGTGTACATTTATAAAACATAATTGTTTTCTGAAATTTGAAAATTCACATTTAACTTGTGATTTCCATTTAGTGTTTTTAAGTTGACTGTTAAGAAGTTTAGAAATTCTATCAAATTGAGCAAAAACTTCCATCTTTTTATAAACGTAGCACGCAAAGCAAAGTTATAACCACTGTATAATAAATCAAGTTTATCATATTACATATTGTTTAAAGTCAATTATTAACAAAACTTTAATTTGCAACAGGAAGGTTAACACAATTTTTTGTTAGAATATTTTTTTCTTCTTGTTATAAACAAAATTTTTGTTCGTTGTTTTTTCTCTTCTCTGTAAATTATAATCTCTTCATTATTTTTTATTACTATTCATCTCTCTATTTATTTTTCAATCAATGAAAATAAAAATATATGCCAATTAAACATTTATTCTATTGTGTTTTTATGCTCATTTTCTCAACTTAAACATGCAATAGCAAGTATATTTACGTGGCTTAAATGAATGATCCGCAAAACCAAAGAATGGAACTCGTTAAACTAGTTTATAGAATTCAAGAGTAATACCACGTCTTTTAAAAGAACAAATGTAAAAGATATCACGAGGATAGAGACTGGTTTGTGCTTGTTACCATTTCAAAAATTAAAAATTTATATTCATCAACATGAAAATTCGGTTTTAAAAACATTTATTAAAAACCACCTCACTCCTAACTCTTTATGACATGTGTTTAATTATCCAACAAACAAAAAATATTTTAAACATATTTATAGAAGAGGATCAAAATTAATAAACTCTTGCCTTCTTAATCAACCAAAACGGGTACAAGTTGCGTTTGAGAACTTTAAAAAGATCCTTAATATCATGACTACGATCTTTTTAAAGTTTTCAAACGCAACTTGTACCCGTCTTGGTTGATTAAGAAAACACATAGCTCTTATATTAACAACATCAATGTCGACATTGCATCACGTTCGGAAAACCTACAAAATTATCAATATTTTAAACTTCCTTATATTGGAAAAAATATCAGATTTAACCAAACAAAGACTAAACACAGTCATTAAAAGATAACTGTGTTTAGTCTTTGTTTGGTTAAATCATTTTAACAAAAATTAAAAAAATGTGTCTTATTTATAAGAATATTTACACAATTTGTGCTGAAAATAAACTTTGTATATATATATATATATATATATATATATATATATATATATATATATATATATATATATATATATATATATATATATATATATATATATATATCATATATATATATATATATATATATATTTATATATATATATATATATATATATATATATATATATATATATATATATATATATATATAATATATATATATATATATATATATATATATATATATATATATATATATATATATATATATATATATATATATATATATATATATATATATATATATATATATATATATATATATATATATATATATATATATATATATATATATATATATATATATATATATATATATATATATATATATGTATATAGGTTGTTTAATCAAGTTAATGTTGTTTAATCAAGTTTAGCTTATATATGCAAGTTTTATTAATAATTTTTCAAAAATAGCGTTATATTAGATATTCTTAAATAAATACTTCAAAGTAAATATATATAGATAAGATTAAAGGTTGCAATTTTTTTTTTCAATATCAATTAATATTAATAAGTGAAACATATCATAATTGTTTGCACATAAGAGAAGCAAGTCCTGATATTAAAGTTCAAAATTTTGCCAAATTTAAGTTCATCTGTTTTTGCTCAACATTTTATGCCAATTAAAACCAGATAAATGTTTTTCGAAATATTTATAAAATATTAATATATGCATTTTTAACAAGTTACTAAACAATAAATTTTACCTAATAATAAATTATAAATAATACATAAAACATTTCTTCAACAAGTTAAAAAAGAATTTTAGCGATGCATTGCTGCACTTTACTGTTATGATAAACTGCTATTAAGTCTATTAATGTCAAGTATTAAAGTCAAGTCTTTTAATGGAACAAATATGTTATTAAATGCTGTCTTTTCCTTTTTTAAAAGAGGTTTATTGTATTTATTTTGATTTTTAGTTTTCCACATCAGTTTTTTATTAATACTTTACTTAATTTAAGTTTTACCCTATTTCATGTACCTAAAAAATAATGGTGATATTTTTTTTTCATAATAATATTCAGAAATTATATAATTTCATTATTAGACATAGGTGGTAAAAAAAGTGTAATGCTAAATTTAATCAATTTAATAAGAATTTTTTACTTGGATCTTTTAAGAAAATTGAAATCTTACTTCATTTTCTTTGAAGCTAAGTTAGGGTATTCAAATGCAGTTTCAAAGTTTAACCAAAATTAGAAACATAATTATATTTGAAAGGTTTAGTAAAAGTTTAATTTTGCTGCTGAAAAATATGTTTTTTTATTTATATATTATATTGTTGTATATTATCTTTATTTAGTATTATGCATTAAATATCTGCTAAGGGCTCTGATGTATTTATAAACTTAATGAATAATATTCAAATTTAAAAAATAATAATGGGTATGGAAAATAAAAAAGTTGATGCTGGAAATTGAAGTAAAACAGATGGGTCAATTTTCAAAAAACGACGTTTTCATGGCAAAATTTTGAGTTCCATTTCAAAAGAATTTAAAATTTTTTCAGTAGATAGTTTTGTAAATAACACAAATTTGAAAAGTTATTCAAATGTTTCAGTTTCATCAAAAAAACTTACCTTAGTACATCAACAAACAACAACAATTTCAACAAAACTAACTTTGTTATCTAATTACAAATTTTCTACAGTATTACATCATGTTGGAGAGCTTTGTTTTAAAAAAAATCATATACAAATTTGCTGTGTGTCCTCAATGTCAATCAAGGGGTATTAAACTTTCTACAGATTTGTCAAGCAAGAAAGAACTGTCTATGTTACTGTTTTACTGCTCATAGAGTTAAAAGGAACTACATATACCAATTTCTTTTGCTACAAAGAGAAGCAAATGAAATTGATAATGGATCTGGACGGCAATATCAGTAGGATGTTATTATGAGACCCATTATTGCCATGAGAGAAATAGAAAAAACCTTTTATGGATTTATTAGTTTACCCCCAATAATACACAAAAAAGCATTTCATGATATTCAGGTTTTCCTGCTACTGGTAACATGTAACCCAGTACAACCTGCTCTATGTCCTGCTGCCTTGTAGGATACGCTTTTTTAGGCAAAGGCTAAGAGAAGTTAACTCCGAATTAAAACACCCCCTGCCTTGGGGCTCTTGGTTGAGTAAAAGCTAGAGATGGTGTCTCGATAAAAATACTCATCTTGGGCAGATGTTACATGCATCCAGCTGCTGTCTTGTAGAAGGCCTCCTAGGCAAAGACTTAAGGGGTAAACAGATTCTATCTGTTGACCAGCCTCGCACCCCTTCCTCATCTATTAGCCTGGCGCAGATGTATTTTTAATACATTGTTTCCAGTTTAGGATGTTGAACGCTGGATCTTCTTGACTCAATGCGTGGGTATTGCTTGTGTCTCTTTTTTTATGACTGGGCAACTCATTCTATTATCTCCTAATGAGGGTACAGCTCTAAACCTCAGTTTTATGGTTCTGAGGCCGGCTGGTAGTCAGGTTTCCCGAACTCTGTGGTAGCTCTCAGAGAGGCTGATTCCATCAACAGCCGAAAAATATCAGAGTACTAACAGTGCCATGTTGCGCATGGATGGTGTCCCTGTTTGTACTTTTTGTGTACATTGCAGAGGCCACATTTGGAGCCCTTTGTTACGGCTTAGGATTTATTAATAGCAATGAGGCTATTGCTTAGTTGTTAAATAGTGTACTGAGTACTATCTATACTTGAGTCAAGTTCTTTATAAATTTAAAATGACTAAAGTACCTAAAACTAAAAAACACAAAAAACCATCGTCATCACCAAGTTCTCTAAACCTATCATTTACTAATATTCGTGGTCTTCGAAGAAACTTTTCTTCTGTTGAGTCTTATCTCTTGCAAAGTTCACAAGACCTACTTGCTCTTTGTGAGACTAATTTGAGTTCGGCTGTCCCACCTTGTGATCATAGTGTTGATGGTTATCTTCCTTTAATTCGTAAAGACTCCAATAATCACATGCTTGGCCTGGGCATCTACATTCGTAAGAACTCACCCATTTGTCGTGAAACTAGGTTTGAGTCTACAGACTATTCATTTATGTGCTTTCGTTTAACACAACTTCACTCTATCGCCTTTCTCTTTGTTCTATATCGCTCTCCGTCATCCCAAGATTGCACAATTCTTGATGTTATTTCTGATCAAATTGACCAAACCCTCTCTCTTTATCCATCGGCCAATATCGTCGTTGTTGGTGACTTTAATGCCCATCACACCGATTGGCTTGGCTCTAGTGTCAGTGACTCTGCTGGCGTTAAGGCCCTCAACTTTTGCCTTTCTCAATCTCTAACTCAAATAGTCAACTTTCCGACTCGTTTTCCAGACAACCCTAATCATTTACCTTCTCTACTCGACTTATGTCTTATTTTAGATCCTAGTCAGTGCTCAATTTCTCCACATGCACCCTTAGGTACTTCTAATCACGGTTTGATCTCTCTAAAACTATTATCAAATTCTTCTACTTCATCAGAATCCCCCTATCATCGTACCACATACAACTACCTTAAAGCTGACTGGGACTCTTTCCGTGATTTTCTTCGTAATGGCCCTTGGGTAGAAATCTTTCGTCTTCCTGCTGACAAATGTGCTTCTTACACAACTTCGTGGATCCAGGCTGGCATGGAATTTTTTATTCTCTCTCGACGATTCCAGGTCAAGCCTCACTCTTCTCCTTGGTTTTCCTCACATTGCGCTGCAGCAATTTCTAATCGAAACCGTTACTTCCATATCTATCAGCAAAACAATTCTCCAGAAAACAGACATCTGTTCACTATCGCCAGAAACCATTGTAAAAAGGTTTTGTTTGACGCCAAAGCTCGCTATTCCCAGGTCATTAAATCTCGTGTCTCATCACAAAAATTAGGCTCTCGAGACTTCTGGAGAATCTTTAACAGTATCAATAATAAGGGCAAATCTGTTATTCCTTCTCTCTTGTATGGTTAAGACTTTGTCACCTCACCTAAAGACAAAGCTGAATTGTTTGCGAAGAACTTTTCATCAATATCATCTCTTGATTCCACTAGTTGTGTTTTACCTGACATAGCCGTCAAACAGGTTGATCCCTTGCTTGACATTCGCATCACTTCAGCTTCTGTATCTAAAGTAATTTCCTGCTTAGACTCTTCAACAGCTTGTGGTCCTGACAACATTCCTGTTGTAGTCTTGCAGAGGTGTTCTCCGGAGCTTTCATCCATACTTTCTAAACTATTTAACAAGTGCTTATCAGAGTCTTGTTTTCCATCATGCTGGAAAGCAGCATCTGTTATCCCTATTTTCAAAAATTCCGGAGAGCGATTTGATTCATCTAACTACCGTCCCATTAGTCTTCTTCCTGTCATAAGCAAGGTTTTTGAATCTTTAATCAACAAACACTTAATCTCTCATCTTGAATCAAATAACTTACTTTCTGATCATCAATATGGATTTCGATCTTCTCGTTCTACGGCTGATTTGTATCAGTAATAACCGATAGGTTTTATCGCGCATTAGATAAAGGTGGAGAGGTTAAGGCCATTGCTCTTGACATTTCTAAAGCGTTTGATAAAGTTTGGCATGCTGGTCTTCTCCATAAGCTTTCTTCTTATGGTGTAGCTGGTAACGTCTTTAAGATTATTGAGTCCTTTCTTTCCAATCGTAGTATAAAAGTTGTCCTCGACGGACAACACTCTTCTTCACATCCTGTAACTTCAGGGGTTCTTCAAGGTTCAATCCTTGGCCCTATACTCTTTTTAATTTACATTAACGATCTTCCAGATATTCTCACATCTAAGGTGGCATTATTCGCTGACGACACTACCATTTACTCTTGTCATGATAAGAAGCCTACACTCTCTGATTGCTTGGAGGGGGTATCTGAGCTTGAAAAGGATCTCACTTCTGCTACAGCATGGGGCTCACAGTGGCTGGTGACTTTAATTCAGATAAAACTCAATTTTATTCGGCCAATCGTTATCGTAATAATTTATATCTTCCTATATTTATGAATGGTAATGTACTAGATGAGTCATCTATCATTCATCTTCTAGGATTAACTCTTACTTCTGATCTTACTTTTAAACCGTATATCAAATCCATTGCAAAATTAGCATCTGCTAAGGTTGCATCTCTTTATCGAGCTCGACACTTTCTTACTCCAGATTCTATTCTCTATCTCTATAAATCTCAAATCCGTCCCTGTATGGAATACTGTTGCCACATCTGGGGCGGATCTTCTAATGATGCTCTTTCTCTTTTAGACAAGGTGCAAAAACGAATTGTAAACATAGTTGGACCTGCTCTGGCAGCCAATCTCCAACCTTTGTCACATCGTCGTAATGTTGCTTCTCTTTCTCTTTTCTACAAATACTATAATGGGCACTGCTCTAAAGAGCTAGCGTCCCTTGTGCCATCTACTAAAATTCATTCTCGTGTTACTCGCCATTCAATTAAGTCTCATCCTTTTTCTGTGTCTGTTCCTAAGTGCTTCAAAAACTCTTATTCTTCTAGTTTTTTTTCTCGAACATCAGTTCTTTGGAATTCGCTTCCTTCATCTTGCTTTCCTGATTCATATAATTTGCAATCTTTTAAGTCATCAGTCAATCGTTATCTTGCTCTACAGATTTAGTCATTTCTCTTCCAGTAACTTCCAACTCTTATAGTGGTTGCTTGCAGCCTTGTTGGAAGTGAAGATGTTAAAAAAAAAAAAAAAAAAAAAAAAATATTCAAAGAAACATATTAATCGTTTACAAGCATGTTACACTAAACTTTTTGAATAAAGCAGCTACTAAAATGAAACAAGATCTTGGTGAGAACAAGATAGATTTTACAGTTTCATGTGATGGTACTTGTCAAAAGCGTTGAATTTCTTCCTTGAATGGTGTTGTAACTATAATTTCTAATGATACTAGAAAATGTATTGACTACCATATCAAGTTTAAAGTATGCCACCAATTTGATCAATGGGAAACAAAAAATGCACTGATGAATACAATAAGTTTCTTAGTTTCCATAAATGTAGCATTAACCATAATGACTCGTCAGCCGCAACGGAGGCAGCTGGAGTTGTTAAATGTTTTACATCATCAGAGTCAGAAAGAAACTTACGTTATGCTTATTATATTGGTGACGGTGACTCAAAATCTTTTCTAGAAGTTGTTAAAAGTAATCGATACAAAAATTTTATTGCATAAAAGTTAGAATATGTTAAACACATGCAAAAAAAAAGTTAGAATATGTTGAGCACATACAAAAAAGAATAGCAGACTAAACAAAAAGTATCTGATGGTAAACTACGTGGTGAAAAAAATTGTTTTACTGAAAAAGAAATTAATAAACTTCAAAATTATTTTGGAATTGCAACACGTAAATGTAATGATGAAACAGTAGACCAGTTAAAAAAAGCATTTAGGTGCAATACTCTACCAATGTTCACATGCAGTTACATTAGATAATTGCCACCAAATGTGTCCAAGAACCCCTGACAATTGGTGTAAGTACTAAACTGATAAAATAAATGGTACATCCATGTATAAAAAAAAACAAGGACTACCCATTGCAGAAACCTCTTTTTCAGGTAAAGTATTTCAATGATGTATTACTCTGTTCGTAAATAAAATATGTCTCAGGTTTTTTTTGCAAATTCTCTTTCAAATTTCATTGGACAACCTCTTACTAGACTTTGGTAAGAATCTTAATTAAGCTCTTTATACCATAATATCTTATCAATTCAAGTTGTTAATTTGAAAAACAAAATGAGATCACCTCTTATACGCTTTGTTTCCAGAATTATGAGACCCAACTTTGTCAATCTTTCAGTATAACTTAAATCTTTTAGTTCTAGTGCTAACTTTGTTGCTCGTTTTTGAATTTTTTCTAAGTCATTGATATTGTTTTTATTACTTGGACTCCACACCAGAGCTGCAAATTCCAGGTGTGGTCTAACCATCGATGTGTATAATTGCCTTACCATTTCAGTGTTAATGTAATGATTTTCTTAAAGATTAAAGAAAAGTAATGATTTTCTTAAAGATTAGTAAATATTAGATATAAGATTCTTTGTGCTTTACTTGTAGCTACTTGACCCTAATGATTCAATTTCGTATTGGATGAAACTATTCCACCTAAGTCTTTTTTCTTCCAATGTGGATAACATTGCATTTACTTATATAAAATTCCATTAATCATACATTTGACCATTCAGTTAAAAATCAATGTCATTTTGCATATTAAGTAGATCATTATGCTCTTTCATAACAGATATGATTTTAGTATCACCAGCGTATAGTTTTGCAAATGAAGAGATACATTGGGGAAGATGATTGATATATAAAGAAAAAAAAGGGACCCAATACAGAGCCCTGTTGCACACCACTATAAACCTCGCGCAAATCTAATACAACTTCACCCATTACCACTGTTTTTTTTCTGTTTTTTAAAAAAGAATCAATCCAATTTAAAACATTGCCTTTTATTCCATAGTTAGAAATTTTATGTATAAGTCAATAGTGTGGCACCTTATCGCACGCCTTAGCAAAATCTACAAACAATATATCAAATGGATAACCCATTTCAATTTCAGTTGTAATAATATCGAAAATTGCTAATAGGTTTGTAAGGCACCCTTTATTTTGTATAAATCTATGTTGTTCAGATATTAAGAGATTGTTTTCTGTTATTTTCTCTATTACCTTACTTGCTATCAATGTTAAGAAAAGAGGTCTGTAGCTAAGAGGGTCCTTATTGTCTTTTTTAAAAAGTAATGTAATGTTTGCAGATTTTCATAGTTCTGGCAGCTCTCCTAAATAAATCGATTTCTTGAATATTAAAGACAAAGGTTTAGATAATCCTTCTGCACGTTTTTTTTTAGATTCTTGATTTTTTTATTAACGCATGGATTTTTGACATAACAAGTGGGTTTAGAGTGTTGAGGAGTATATTGTTTGCAAGCTTTTTCATAAATTTTTAAAAAATATTCATAACATTGATTTGTATTAATTTTATCAAAGATTTCAACTCAATTTACTTTGCAAAACATGTGATTTATTTCTTTGTAATTTCTTTTTTGAAAATTAAATCTCTTAATGTTGAACTTTTACTTATATGAATTGAGAAGGTTAGTTTCCTATTTTAATAAGTAATAACTTTAAGTAAATAGACCAAGTGGAGCATCATATTCAGTGTTAATTACTAAATCTAGATTGTCGCATATTATTAAATCTAATATATGTGTTGGTTTATCAACAGTCGTTTGAAAAGTTGATTTGCTAACTATTTGAAGTAAATTGTAAATTGAAGTAAATTTGAAGTAAATTGTAATTTGTAAATTGAAGTAAGTTGTTTTGTAAATTATTAACAAATGCTTTGCTTGTTTGGCAGTTTTGTTTAAGCTTGATAGTTCCGTCGTCAATCAAAATAATGTTTGGGTAATTAAAATCACCAACGATCACTACATTTGAGTATTTTCCATTCATTACTTCCTTTTTTTGCAGTTTTTATTAATTCATTAATTGCATTATTTATTAGGTCAGTACTGTTTGGTGGTCTGTATATACATCCAACTAATATTTTTCTTTAATGAAGTACAATACTACACCATATTTGCTCAACTTCTTTATATAAAGGTGAAAATGATACTTCATAAGCAATTATATCATATTTTGTAAAAATTGCAAAACCTCCACCTTGTTTGTTTGTTCTATTATTGTAAAAGCAGTAGTAGTTGGTAATATTAATATTTGAATGATATCTGGTGAATCGAACACAATTTATGTTTCAAACTGCTATTTTATTTTATTCACTAAAGATGTTGAATTTGTATACCAAAACATAAGATAGTTTTTTATTTTATTTTATTGAATGGGAAAATACTCTCAGATTTGATTTGATTTACTCTAGATAATGAATTAATTTTTAGCTTTTTCTCTTTTTTTCTTGACTTTGACAATGCACTCATTTTTGACAATATACCCAAATGGCTAGTCATTATCATCATTATTTAAACGATCTCTTTCTTTTATAGGCAATTTTCTACTTTAACTTTGTGCTAATGTTAAATCCCGATTTACGTAAACTTTATTTTTATATTTGATATTATATTTTAAATTGCTTGCTGACTTTAAAATCTCTGCAACTTTTTCTTTATTATTTAGTTCTACTATTACATTACAAGGTTTATCACTTTTCGATTTTAGGCGGTGGTGTCGTTTAATAAATGATTCATCGATCTTCAAATAATTTAAGATCTTTTTTATTTGCTCATTTTCATGTTGTATATTTTCTTGAGTTGCTTTATTTAATTCATTAAGACCGTGTAGAATCAAATTGCATTCTCTTTTAGATTTTTCATCGTCATCTAGACCGTGTAGAATCAAATTGCATTCTGTTCTAGATTTTTCTTTGTTTTCAGCTGAAATCGCGGTTAATATTCTTGTTTCTTCTGGTTCAAGAGATTTGTTATGAAATAAGCTACTAAAAAGTGGTAAGTTTTTAATTTGAGTACTTTCGCTAGTAATCTGAGCTTGATTATCCTCTAAAAACTTCAATTGTTTTTCTAAGTCAAGATTTTTAAATAATAGTTTTTTTACTAAATCTTCCAGCGCTAGAATCTTTTTGTTAGTCTGTTCTTTAAACGTATCAAATTCTTTTTTTCGAACGTTTATCATATTGATTTACGTACTCAATGTTTATTATTTATTTTGTTTTCTTGATTACTATCTCTTTTTAATGTATGTAGTCCACTTTCTATTTTGTTTACTTTTTGTTATCAAAAAAAAATATATGTATAATAGAAAATTTAAATATGTATAATAGAAAATTTACACAATAGAAAATTTAAATATGTATAATGGAAAATTTACACAAGAGTTTTGCGCAAATAAAGGTTGTGTGAGAGTCGCTTATATAAGTGACAAGTCTACTCCGAAAATAAGCTTAAACAAGCCTTTTTTGAACTTTTTTTTAGTTTTTTTTTTTTGTGTTATTATATCTTGCATTACTAATACTTAGTTTTATTTTTTTATTTTACTACTATTACTATTAATACATTACTACATTACTAATACTATTGATACATTACTACATTATTATTTATTAGTTTGGGTATTTTTTTTAAGTGGTTTTTATATTTTCAAGTCATGAAAATACATATCTTAAGTCAATATAAATTTACACCAGTTTTTCAAAATAATTTGTTAAATTTTTGAACAATTGGTTTAGTTTAGACTGAAACAATTTTGTTTTTTTTTTGTTTTCTTTTTCTGTTTTTCTTAAAATGAGGTTTTTGGAAACAGCGCGATAATTAATTTTTTTCAAATAATTGCTATGGAAATAAAATTTGGTTCACTGATTCTATTATATATAATTTATTGGCTGAATCAATACTTTTTTTTTTTACTTTTTTGGTTCTTTAGTAAATTGGGGTCAAAATCTGTATTTGGGGTCAAACTTGTGCTGCTACTTTGAATTATCATTTAAACAAAAACTTTTCAATAATTTTTTTTTTTTTAATTCAACCAATTCATCTTTCTTATAAGATAATGTACCAAAAAATTTCAGGTCTGTATCTCTAAGCCTTCTTGAGTTATTTATCGCAGCGTTGCTGCATTTTTTCGGTCCCGCAGACCAAAAGACAGTGTTTCAAAAACAATTTGAATAAAAATTCCATAGTTTTATAAGGGTTTTTATATAGTTGGTAAATATTAAATTTTTTAATAAAGAATTCAAGGATTTAGCTTTCAAAGTAGACTATCACCTTAATAAAGTTCAAGAACAACTTAATATCTAACAACAACAACAACAGCAAAAGATCTAACGAACCAGTTTCTGAATAAATTGAAAAAAAGATTAAAAAAAAAGACATAAAAATTTAATCTTGAAAAGTTCTGGTCTAATTGAATTATTCACAATCATAGTAACCTTCCCAGTAAGCACAAAGACGTTTAAAAGACGTTTTAAAGATGTCTTTAAGGAGGTCTAAAAAGCGCACTTGTAGACGTCTAGATCATAAGGCTAAAAGACTTCTAAATGAAGACGTCTTTATAAAAACGCGTTTTAGACGTATTTTAGACGTTTTTTATCAAGATGAATTTAAGTACATGACGTAACATTTTCACGTAGTATGTGGTATATATTCATTGTATTTCTAAAATCATATATTGTTATAATTTCGTATATGCAAAATATACATAGGAACCAGCAATCAAAATAATATAACTGTAATCACCACAAACGGTTGATGCATAATATATAACAATAACAAATATATATCAAAACAGTATTTAAAACATTTATAACTTACCTTTAGTTAAAATAAAATTAATATACGATTAGCTAGCTAATTTTTGACCGCATACTTGACTTATTATTTGGCTTGTGGGTGTATAAAAACTAAAAATACTGATATTTAACTTATATATTATTCTTGCCATTTTCACTTATTATCATGATCAGTCAACTATCTATTAAAAAAGCAAAATAATTATTAATAAAAAAAAGATATATTAATATTATAGCAATTATTTAGTGATTCCTGTGACAACAATTTTAGCAATTGTGTAAAAAAGTAATTTAATTTAAAGTAATTTACACTTAAAACTTAAACAAATTATTGAAAATAATAAAAACTATGTTTTTACTTTGAATATACGACATCTACTTAACGCGTAATGACAAAGCCGTCAAAAAGAAGTCATAATGACATATTTATAAACAGGTCTCAGAAAAGACGTCTTTTAGCCTTGATCTAGACTTTTTTTAATGCGTCTTTTAGACTATTTATTATGCGTCTTTTAAACGTCTTTTTAAACTTTAAAAAGACGCCTTTTAAACGTTATTTTAAAAACGCATTCATAAAAGACGTCTAAAAGATGTCTTCAAAACGTCTATAAAAGTGCGTCTTTACCTAGACTAGTTTTAGACGTCTATAAGTGTCTAAAATGCGTCTTGTGCTTACTGGGTTATTACATATAGAATGATAAATATAGTGCAATTGGACAAGTATTAAACATTAGTGTTGTACCTATAACGTAGAAACCATTTGTTGATGATAGCCATACGCGCTTTTCTATTTTTAAATAACTTTACTTTACTAAAAGCATAACCTTTTCTGACACTTTTAAATTCTTAAAACAAGGCATACAAAAATAATCTATATCTAATTAAATTCTTATATCTGCATTTTCACTAATCAATTCACATTTATCAAGTCTTAGCGTGGCGTATTTATGCACATTACATATAGTTCTACATGTTGTTTTTTTTGTTTTTTTTAATGCTGAGGCGCAAGTACTTACCCAAGCAATGTTACAATAGCTATTGTAACTGTGAATGAATGAGTATTATATATTTTTTAAACATATTTTACTTGTTTGCTTTAAAACAATCTGTAAGATTTTCCAGTTCGTATTTTATTGTGAAAATTGTTTTTATATTAGAGTGCGAATAAAAAATATTAGTATCATCGGCAAAATAAACAAAATTAAGTTTATCTGAGGATAGGTACATATCATTCATATAGCTATAAACAATACACACCAATAATAAAGCCTTGAGGAACTCCACAATTTATTAGTTCCAACTTTGTACAAGTTGAGTCATAACATACTCGTTGTCTTTTATTTTATAGATAACACCGTACCCAGCCGGCATTAGTACGTTGTTTCAACGTTGAAATTCGGTTGAAGCGTTGATTCAACGTTGTTCAACTATGTCACAACGTTAAATCAACGTTACCGTTTAAACGTTGATTATTTAACGTTATTTCAACGTTAAATCAACGTTACAGTTTAAACGTTGATTATTTAACGTTATTTTAACGTCATTATTTCAATCATTGTTGACAAAAAATACGATATAAAATTTATGCGCGCGCAGAAATGGAAGTAAAATCGTAAACATTATTTCAACGATTAAAGTTATAGAGATTTATAATGGAAAAAAAATGTAAATACTGAACTTATATCATATAGAATTTTCAAGAGATCGAAAACATGTTCAGATGATTTTCCTGAAAGAACATTATCGTTTAAAAATCGATATTTTTCGTTTAACTTGGGCTACAATGCTCAAAGACTGATATTATTAAATGTAAATATAATACAGCTTTTTCAAAAAATGATCCATTAAATTATGTTGAATTTAATGCTAAGCGTTGTTTCTTAATAGAGCATCAAGAATTAAAAAAGGAAATTGATAACTTTAAAAAAGAACTTCAGCATGAAATAAAAAAATAAAGATTTATTTAAAAAATTAACTTCAACCACATCAGTTATTACTATGAAAATAGACAAATTTGTACATAAACATAATCCGAACAAATCGTGTTATTGCAATTTACTTGTATACAAACATTTATTTTAAAAATAATAGATCTTGCGACTTTTATACTGGCCTTACATCTGTCAATGTGTTTCATCAGTTAGTGCAGTATCAACATTAATCAAAAGAGATAAAGTGATATTAAAAAAACATTTCTGTTTTTTAAAATTTAAAAAAATCCTTAACTACTTGGACCAAAATAAATGTAATGCAGCAAAGATGAATTTTTAATGATGCTAATACTTGGATTATTGACAGCTGATTTTGCTGACAGGTTTAATATATTTTTAGGATTATTGAATGCAATATTTTCTTCATTGTTGAAAGCTTCTAGCTCACTTTTAAACCACATGGTTTTTGTTCCAAGTAAAGATGTTATAAGACAGGCAATGCAAAACAGATTTTAGAAATTAAATTATTCAGACTAACACTAAATTTCAGATATAACAGAATTTATTATGGAAACACCTTAAAATTTTTTATTAATTTTAATTATCTTTATACAAATACTCATCATATTTTTAAAGTGACTGATAAAAATGGATTTAATTAAAATCACTTCATTTGTATTAAAAAATTAATATTAAAGCCTTAATCATACATTATACAAGAGTATTTTGTAATACAATTTAAATAAATGTTGCGATATGTAATTTTTTCATCTAAAATTTAGCTTCTGTAAGCTTTAGAAATTTTTTAAAAAAATTATTGATGAATTTGGATCTACGGGTACTAATGTTTTTATATTGTTGTAATGTTTGTATTCATTCCCTGTTAGTTTCTGTAAGTTAAAGTTTCAGTCGCTCCATCGTATTTAATAGAAGAAGCTGTTAATAAAAAAGAATTAGAAAAAAAAAAAAAAAAAAAAACACAAGGAGAAATTTTTGAATATATAAAAAATGAGAATAAAAAAGTATTATTTTTAAAAAGTATATACTTTTTTATTAACAGCTTCTTCTATTAAATACGATGGAGCGACTGAAACTTTAACTTACAGAAACTAACAGGGAATGAATACAAACATTACAACAATATAAAAACATTAGTACCCGTAGATCCAAATTCATCAATAATTTTTTTAAAAAATTTCTAAAGCTTACAGAAGCTAAATTTTGGATAAAAAAATTACATATCGCAACATTTGTTTAGATTGTATTACAAAATACTCTTGTATAATGTATGATTAAGGCTTTAATATTAGTTTTTTAATACAAATGAAGTGATTTTAATTAAATCCATTTTTATCAGTCACTTTAAAAATATTATGAGTATTTGTATAAAGATAAATAAAATTTCAAACAATAATATTAGCTTTACTTGTTGTTGTTTTTTAGGTGAATCAATTGCAATTGATGGAATAATTTTAAAATGCTGAGGTAATCAAAATAATTTTTAATTATTCAGGAATTTTAAGGATTAAATTATTTAGCAAAAAAATTGTTTGATAATGAGTTCAATTTAAATTAAAAAAAAAAAATTAATATCAGTTCTCTTATCTATTAAAATTTAGAATATTTTCCAACAATTTTGTGACCTCCATGAATATAAAGGGGAAAGGTGGAAATATGCTTTAAGAGCACTAATTTATACGGTGTAGTGAAAGGTATACCTTTATAAGATATTAAAAACTTTTTTATTCTCATTTTTTATATATTCAAAAATTTCTCCTTGTGTTTTTTTTTTTTTTTTTTTTTTTTTTTTTTCTAATTCTTTTTTATTAACAGCTTCTTCTATTAAATACGATGGAGCGACTGAAACTTTAATTGATGGCATTTTGTCTAACTTCTAAAAATGCTTTTCATTTCGAAAAGGTCGCGGAAAAGAAAAAAATTTAGATTGATTGATATAAATTTATATTTATAAAAATCGATCTAAAATTTCTTTATTGAAATATTGACATATATTTCAATAAAGAAATATTTTCTTTTTGTCTGCTAATATTTTTTTTTTTCAGTGTTAATTTAACATTACAAATTAAAACTCAATAATGAAAAAAGCCTAGAATTGAGTTGATGTTTTAAGTAAAATAAGAAAAGCCCAAAAAGTAACTGATGTAATATTTTTATTTTTTGATAAAAAAAAAATTCTAATAATGTTTAAAATTGGTATTAATATTAATGTTTATTAAATGAAGATGAATAAAAAATAAGTAATATTTACTAGATGAAAATAAGTAAAAAAATAAGTTACAAATAATTTTTTGGTCTTGAAAATTGTTTGAATGATAATTTATTATTTATCAAAATATTTTCTTTTTTAATTTTTGTTGTTTTTATATTTTAATTAAAAGTAGATATTATTGTGTCATATATTATAATATACCTTATATTATACTATTATATTTTATATTAATAATGAGTATTTTTGTTTTTTTGTATTTCTATTTTTTTTCAATATTCCATAATTATCTTCTTTAGTCCTCTTAGTCCTCTTTTTTTAAAACCACTTCTAAAATCCTCTATTATCCTCTAAAGAGGTAAATATTTGATCAAAGCTCCTCATTAATTCTTCCTTTTTTAATTTTTAATGGATGTATAATGTTCAAAATACCCATTCTTGGTCTGCAAAACTGGTTAATGCCTTAAAGTGCACGGAATTGTAAAAAATTGCTTTAGAAATTTAACATAGCAAATGACATAATTTGATCCCTGTCCAAGCCCCATAAGTGTATAAACATGGACGTTAAACCATTAATAAATGGCCACATAAAATTTCTTATGAAAATTTTATGTGGCCACCCCGAAAATTATTTTTCAATGCTAGAAATGTTTTATATTTTGATTATTAATTTATTTTTAATATATTAAAAAGGTTGTTTTATTTAAATTAAATATCTGAAAAAATTATTAATAACCAACTAACAGTTATATTATTTTATAAAAACTCAGAGTATTTTCGAAAAGTTATATGGCCTCCATGGATATGAAGGGCAAAGGTGGAAAAATTTGTTTTAAGAACACTAACCTATATGACGTTGAAAAAGATATACCTTCATAAGTTGTAACACTTTTCCATTAATTATTTATTTTTTAAATCTTCCCTTTTTGTTTTTTTTTAATATATTTTTTTATTTACAGCTTCTTATATTGTACTCAATGGACCAAAAGAACCCTCGGTTAATGGAACATTGTTTGACTTTCTAAATTACGTTTTATTTCAAAAAGGTGATGGACAAGAGAAGAAATTTGTGTAGATTTTATTCAATTACATGTAAATATATGTAATATTTGAATATGTATTTTTGAATAAAACAAGTTTTATCTCTTTCTTTAATCATACCTAGCTATTTTAACTAAACTAAACTTAAAAAGTTCTAAATAGTCTAAGTATAGACTATGAATAGATTTAATATCCATAATATACCTTGATAGCGTACTGCAACACTTATGTACATGCATAGTACGTTTTGATGGTGATCATATTTTGACGCACATAGCACGTTTACATACATATATACATTTTGACATACATAACACGTTTTGATGGTAAAAAAGTATTTTACAGTCGTTTAACGTTGATAAATCAACGTTAAAAAAACTATCATTTTAAACGTTGTATCAACGTAAATTCAACGTTGTTGTAACGCTTTTTCGCGTCCAATTAACGTTGATATAACGTTTGAATCTAACGTTGACTTAACGTTGATAAATCAACGTTGAAAAAAACTTTCATTCTAAACGTTAAATCAACGTAAATTCAACGTTATTGTAACGTTTTTTCGCGTCGAATCAACGTTGATATAACGTTTGAACCTAACGTTGATTTAACGTTGATAAATCAACGTTGAAAAAAACTTTCATTCTAAACGTTAAACCAACGTTAATTCAACGTTAGGTTTCAACGATATTTCAACGTTATTTCAACGTTATTTGCCGGCTGGGTAGCCACTATAGGTTGCTGTTTTCACTCCGTATGTTGCTGGTTTGCGAAGAAGAATTTTATGACCTACAATATCAAAAGCTTTTGACAAGGCAATAAACAAGTCGACAGTATAATTTTTTTTCCCAAACCCATCTAGAATTTGCCTAGCTAAATTAATTATTGCATGATAAGTCCTTTTCTAAAACCAATGTTTATTAAATAACACAATATGTTTTTTAAGAAAACTATATTGTCTGCTATATATAATGCGCTTGAGCAGCTTTGAAAAACTGGAGAGAATGGATATTGGTCTGTAGTTAGATGGTATAGAATCATTACCATTTTTGTATACAGGAACTACTCTTGCTAATTTTAATTGACAAGGAAAAACACCAGTAGCAAATGACAATTTTAAAATTAAATGCAGAGGTAATTCAATAACATTTAAAACAGGTTTTAAAACATTAACATTAATGACAATATTTTCAAATCCTGCACTCTAATTTGTTTCAAGTGCATTAAAAGAAACTCGAAGTACATTTACTGATATATCAGAATTTTCCATTACAGAGTTTTTTTTGAATATGATTGGATTTTTTCCTAAAGATATATTTGTTGCTAAGTTTGTCTCTATATTTAAAAATAGTTTAATTGAATTTCCAGCAATTTATTTTTTATCAAATATATCTTTATTTATATTAGTTTTCAAACTCTTTTGAATTGTGGCGTTTTTTATTAATTATTTTTTTCTTATTACTTCTTTAATAGCTTTCCACATTTTTCTACGATTTCTTATAAAATGTTTTAAGAGATTAAAATAGTAATTTAAAAAAAAGATTATTTTTTTTAAGTGTTAAAAAAATGTTTTTGTCTTTCAATTTTTCATAGAGCTTTTGTTTTTTTTCTGCATACATTTTTAAGGCCAGTTGTAATCTACGGGTTTTAGAAGAAGTAGTTTTTTTATGTTTTTGAAAAGATTTCATATTCTTTAGAAAACAGTCGTATAAACATGTCGTATCATTTGCATCACTCTACTTGGTTAAGAATCTCTAATCAGTTTTCTCTAACAATTCACGAAATTTATTGATGGAATGACTGTTTATTTGACTTACGAATGTTGTAGAAAAATTGGTAGCGTCAGGAATTACAGAATAAGTTATAAGAAAATTTGGAAGGTGATCGCTAACATCAGTTTTTAAGATACCACTTTCCAATTAAGAAACCATGTAGTTGTTATTAATAATATTATTAATAATTGAAGAACAATTGTGCGTTATTCGCGTTGATTTGTTTATTATAGGTATTACGCTATTCTGAAAAAGAGTATTTACAAACTGTTTGGCGTAACAATCATTATTTATTTTTTGAACATGTTTGTTAAAATCACCTAAAAATAATAAATAATAAATTGTTAAAATCATCATGTTAAATAAACGTGCTTTTTAATGACTTTTGATAATAAATTCTTTGCCTGGTTTTCAAATGTATTAAAATTACCATTAGGTGGTCTGTAAAGAGCAGTTATGAAGATATATATATATATTTTTTTCATCACCTATTGCTTTTTTGGTTGATTATTTCAGTTCACCCACAGCCAGAATTTATAATAACTGTATATAGCTGACCCAGAGAAATGGCTGGGGGCATATAAAAGCCCTTGATGTCGGGATTTCAAAAGTATAAAGTTTGAAACACAACTATTTCTTCTCGGAAAATAAATTGAGTTTTTATTTTTATTGTATTACAGCAACTAGACAAATGACAGCATACCCATTTTTTGCACTTTTACAACACCAAAAAATATGAGTTAGTGATGGGTTGATAGTCTATTGTATCTTTGCCAGTGTTAATGAAAGTGATGGTGCATAGCTTATGTCGTTTGTTCACTGAAGATTCCCAAAGCAGTATTTTCCTTTAAATACTGCTTGCAATTTTGGAGTCACACTTCCAGATGGCATTGCCATATATGCTTCTCCGAATAAGTCATTTTTTCTAGAGAAATCAGAAGATAATGTGGACCCAAAGCAAGCACTTAACGCAGCTTCAAATTTCCGGAAAACGTTGATAATGGAACAAATATAAATTGAGGACGTTTTCTCTGCAAGATTTTGCAACAAATCCAGGTTCTTTAGAAGCTTGTGACAATCATTTCCAGCGAATTGTCCTCTGTGGAAAGTTTGTTGTTTTATTTGAAAAGTAACTAGTCACTTTTTAGCATGCAGCCGCATTGACTTCAAGATCTTGAAGAGGTGATTGAAAACTCCAAGCAGCAGATGCAATTCCATAAGTGGAGTTAGATCCTAAACCAATTACTCATCATCCAAAGCATGTAATGGAGGATGAACCACATTTCCGAATTCTTTTGCATTTTTCATGTCACGTCCTGCAGCATCAAAAGCTTGACAGGATAATTTGTGAGACTCAAAGAGAAGAAGATTTCCAGATTGTGCAAGTTTATTTAATGGGACATCACACCACGTGCAAGGATGTGATGATAAGTGAGACTGAAGTCCACAGAGGATGTTGGCCAGCTTCAGATCACAAGAAACAACAAAATTCCTAGGGTTAGCCTTGATGAGAGACAGAACATTTTAGACATTCAAATAGATTTCAGATAAATTTTTAGCAATTGCAATGATAAGCTGACGATTGCAGTCTCTATCTTTGGAAGAGTTTGTAGTCAAGTTTTTTTCTTAAATGGAGGAGGATCATCTTCACAAGGCATTTTCTCAATTGCTCCCAGTGTGAATTTCAGAAGCCCACCACCTCACAGTGGTCAGAATGCTTGAAATTGCGAATTAATTGTGTTTCCTTTCCAAAACAGTTAAAATTGGTAATAATATAAAAAATTAAGCATGAAACATTTAAATTAATAAAATTTATTTGGTTTTTAACACTTTTGACAACTTAAAATGTAACAGTTTTAATAATAGAATAACATTGAAAACATCATTATCACAATATAGTGAAAAAATAATTAATCACATTAAGTTGTAACCATTTCCACAATAATTTCGTAAAGTTTTAGTTTAATATATTTCATTTTTTACACTTCAGATAAATTGAAATTTTTTTTTTGATTCGGAATAACAATGAAAACATACTTATTACACAAAAAATTTAGAAAAATAATGAATCTTAATAATTTGTTTTCATTTTCACAAGAATTTTATACTATTTTTAAATTCTTGGCCTCAACTTATTTGTTGTAGTTGGGCCAGATAATGGCATTGCTTGCTGAGCATGCAGTTTTTATTGGACAATACTTATCTTTTTATAGATCATTCAGCAGTAAAATAGACAGTGCTTCCTCTGGAGTTTTTTGCATGACTTCTGAAGTTTTTTCTTATAAAATTACATCAAGTGCTCGTTGTGCTACTTCCTCAGTCTGATTTATTGAATTTCGAATCGCTTTTGCCAAAGTTGTGCCTTTTTGCGAAGCAGCTTTGGTAATTGCCTCAGATTCATATTCTTGACGAATGTTGCACTTAAAATTTGCTGTGCTTTCTCTAATTTTTCACTGAATGGCTTACTTTTCCTTCCAACTTTTTTGCTTCTTTATAGGCAGCATTGATGAAGATAAGCTAGCTTCACTCTCTGATGTTGAGCTGTAAAAACTTTCTTTTGAGATGAAAGTGTTGTCAAGAAATGAAAAACTGTTTTCCATGAATTTTAAAAACAGTAGTTGCATTTTCTGTACCTTGCAATGACGTGAGACAAAAAGGAGTTGGTTCCAAGTTATGGAAATCAATTCTGCAGATGTTAGAAGTTCTAAGTACAGAAAAAGGAAGTTCTGAGTACAGAATAAATATATTCTTGAATAACTTAAAATTGAACATTTCTGTCCGTTAAAATTACTCTCTTTCATCACTTGAAAAAGATCCCTTTTTTTGATTTCAATCAACTAAGTGCTTTTTTGTGGCAAGGACATCTGAAAAAAAAATTATAAAAGCTTTAAAGCATGTTTTTTTGCATTTACTATCAAATGAAAATTGTACATTTACATTTTTTGTTTGAGTACCATGAAATATTTGCAACCGAGAGAGAGCTGTTAATAATTTGCCAGAAATTGTTCTTTGGTTTTTTTAATGCTAATAGAAATATAGGAAAAGTTAAAAAAGATAAAAATTCTTACCTTTAAACCATAGATGATGTCTCAAATGAAAACAATGTTGTTGACGTTGTAGAACTTTAGTACTGAACAATTAATTAAACGCTTAATTGCATAGCTTAAATAATAGGCTTTCTAATGAATTCCCAACTTTTGATGTACAATGTTCTTATCAAAAGTTATGTCTTTGTAATTTTTTATTTAAATTTTAAATTTTTCGGGCAAATTTTGCAGCCAAAATTTACGGCAACGTACGTAATTTGCCGCGCAATTTAGTAAATTTGCCGTAAATTTGCCGCGGCAAATTTAGGATTGCATGCCAGCTGAATGAATTGATTTAACTTTGAAAGGAGGACGTAGGGGGTATGATTTTAAGCAGAAATGTGTGATTCTTTTAAGCAGAAATTAGTGATTCTTAATCAATACTTTAAAGTTTGAATAAAATTGGACTGAGTTCGACAAAAACCAGAAATTTAATTTTTCTAATATTTTAAAATAAAATTTGGTCATTTTTGAAAATGATCTGGCATCCTTTTCTTTCTGTGACTTTCATTACACTGAGTTTCATTTTAGATTACTCTTACTGCAAAATTTTCCAAATTTGTAAAAACTGGATATAATATATTAAAAAATTTCGCCCTTAACAGAAAAAATATTAAGACATTTTTCAGTTTCAATAATTTGATTTTTAACCCTTGCTCTTTGAATGGGACGAAATACAAAAATTCAGTGCACTAGAGCAAAAATATTTTAAGTGTACTTTCTTGAAGGCTTAAAGAATTATTTTACATAAAATTTAGTTTGTTTTTAAAAATTAGTATTTTTGAATTATTTCAAGCCTTTCTGACCACTGCGCACCACCATCAATGCCAAGTTTGATTAGTGGCTTGGTGAAGACATTTCCTGACAAAAGAACTTCATTTATCAGTTCTTGCAGATCTTTACAGTGATCTACAAGTTTCTTGCCAATAACTCCATTGCCATGTTCAGGTAGAATATCGGTTTCATCAAAAAATCCGGCAAGTGAGTTTTCTAATGCGGACAATTTGGAGCGAATATTTAGCTCAGTAATTCGGACTGCTGAAACTTGGCTCAAAGTTTTCGCTAACTTTTTCACGTTTGTGTTTGACAATATAGTATTAATTTGCACTTAAAAGAGACCCCCTGCAGTAACTAAGGATGTTGATCCAAAGAGTCTCCTTGCACTTGAAGGACCTTTAAGTAATTATTTTGGCAATTTTATTTAAATTTTACGAGTTGTCACTATTATAGTAATTGACTTTTCTCAAGAATTATTACAAGAAATATTTGGCATTGGAAACTAATAAAATTGAACACATATAATCATACTACAATAAAGTTTATTTTACCTGGGGTAACAGGTAAAGGTTGTCCACCTTTTTTTTTGAGCCAGACGAATTGTTCCTTGAGGGGAAGCATCTGTGCCAGCTATTGCAGAAGCTGCAATTTTTTGAGCAACTGTGCTGTCATTTGATGCCAAAAGTCTCATATTTTCACGAAACTTAGCTCCAGTGCATACATGAGAAATTCCTTTTACCAGAACCCAGAGGCATTTGGAACATCTGTGGTCAGAGGTTGAATTTTTATTCACAGCTTTCTCTTCAAATGTTGTAATTTTTCTGATTTTTTTAAGAGGATTGGATTCATTAAGCTTAAGATGCCCAACTTGACATATAATGCAATCACAGATCAGTACGCTTGCAGGTCGCCTGACACTGATGGTTTTAAAGTCACAGAGTCTTGGCATGACAATCTCTTTTCCATCAAGTTTTCTGCGCAGTGTTCAACGACATCCTTCACAAGTCCGTTCATTTTCAAAGTTAATCTTTTGTTCAAACAAGCTTGAAATTTCCTGTGCTATTGATGGTGAAATTGTCCTTGTGTTATTTTTCAAGCACAAAAAACACACATTTCCCCGGCAATCTTTGTGAGTTTTACTTTGATTTGGCATTTTGAAAGACCAAAAATCGTAAAAATCCAAAATCGTAAAAATAAATGGCTCTTTGTTTTGATGTATTGAGAACAGCCCTTTCCCGTAATTTGCAAAATCATAAAAACAAAAAAACAATAATTTAGTCATGTAATAATAAAGTTATCACTTACTCAAATTTTTTTGTATACTGTAAAAATGCAAAAAATAGTTATGCTGTCTTTTGTCTAGTTGCTGTAATATAATAAAAAGAAAAACTCATTTTATTTTTAGAGACAAAATAGTTGGATTTCAAATTTTATATTTTTGATACCCAAACATCAAGGGCTTTCATATGCACCCAGCCCTTTCTCTGGGTCAACTATATACAGTTATCATGAATTCTAACTGGGGGTGAATTGTTGATGACTTGCATTCTTCGTCATTGATACTGAGATTTTTTGATTGTTTAAAAGTAAAAGAATTAAGAATAACAATACATACGCCTCCACTGAAGTCATTTTTCATAGATTGTTGTACTGAAATATAGACAGATAGAAAAAAAATTTACATTTATTTCCATTTTGACACAATGTTTTTGTTAAACAGATTACAATAAATTTATAGCTTGTAAGTTGTTTAAGATTAGCTTTAGGTTTTCAACGTTTTTACTCATGTTTCTTATGTTCAAATTTAATAATGAAAAACAAGAAAAATGATTTTAAATAATTAGATGATTCACTTACATTAAAATAATTAATTACTTTTGAAAAATTGTTAAAGTAATTTACATCAGGGTCGTTGTAATTTGTTACCGTATTTTTTCTTGTAGATATATCAAAAACATTAAAAAAATTATTTTCAGCCCTTTTTAAAAGTATATATATACTACAAAAATTAATTATTTATTTAAATATGTTTATTTTTGTTTGATTTGCCTAAGTTTAGAAAAAGATTTTTTTGAATTAGTGAATTTGGCATACCTGACATAAACATTTTTACCATTTAGTTGTCTTTCTTTAAATCAGCCAAAAATCTTTTTCTTATATCCACAGTTTTATGGGAGAAGTCTTGATTCACGTATGTGTTAGTTCAATTGAGTCTGTAGGATTCTTGGAGAATCTTTATTTTGTCCTTATACCTTAACAAACTTAATACAATTGTTCTGGGGCGTCCATCTTTTTTTTATCCAGTTTGATGAGCACGCGCAATATCAACTCAATTTAATCCTAACTTCTTTCTGAAAAGTAATTAAACTTTATCCTCCATTTCATTCCAGGTTTCTACATTGTTTTCTGGCAATCCATTGAACCGTAGATTCTTTCTTCTGGATCTATCTTCTAATTTTCGTATTTTTTTTTTATTTGTTATTTTGATTATATGATAAAAAAAAAAAATTAAATTTCTCTTATCATTTTAAAATATTCTTAGCAACAACTACTAGACATTGTTAAACATTTCAAACTTGCCCGAACCAAAAATGTCATCAATTTAACACTAACAAAATCATTAAACTTCATTGTGTTCCTTATTTAAGTCTTATTCTTATACGCAAGTTTCGTATAAAGGCAAATTTTTGTTTTAAAGAACTTTACCTTACCTAATATCCTAAAATACGCCAAAGAATTACCTATAAGTTACCTAGGTGTTTTTCAACTTGACATGTACATGTGTTGATTTTTAAATATGAGAGGCTAGAATAATATAAAAAAAGCAATAACTGTATATATAAGAAAAATAAATAATGAACCACTCACCAAGTATTACGATCTCTCACAAGAAGTAAACTGTAAACTATTGAATAATCATTCAATTGCATTGACGCAAATAACGAAAAGGCCTTTCCAAAATTTAAAATTTACTAGTTATAAAAATTTGCTAAGTCCGTGGATGACGAAAGAAACTGTACCAAAATTTGTAAAAAACAAAGAAAACTACAAAAATGAAACAAAATACAAAAAATATAAAAATTCTATTTATAAGTTAATAAAGCAAAAAATAAAAAAAAGTACCACTCTTCATTACTTAATAATGCGTTTAAAAACATAAAAAAAAACATGGAATGTAATTAAAGCGGTGGAGTGTGTAAAAATTTAAAATAATGAAATTGCTAAAATATTTAAAAACTTTTTCATAAATAAAAGAAAAAATCATTTAAGTTTTTTTGACAAAATCAGGTTCCTTCATGGTTTAATTGGAGCTTTTAGTCGATGAACTTCAGCAAGGAATAATAAGGGTGAAACTAATAAGAGTGCAGGACTGAATGAATCTAACTCTGATGTTTTCTAAGCAGTCTTAGATATTATAGAGAAACCTCTTTTTAGAAATTTTAATCTTTTGCAAAATAATGGTATTTATCCAAAGAAATTTAAAATAAGGTATATAATTCCATTATACATTAGCGGCAATGACTCGATAAAATCCATTTATTGAACGATTTCCATGATTACTATTTTCCACAATACTAGAGCTTTTAATCATCATGAAAAAGTAATATTCTTTATAATAAACAATACTTATTCTTTATAATAAACAGTATTTTATTCTTTATAATAAACAATATGTTATTCTTTATAATAAGCAATATTTTATTCTTTATAATAAACAACATTTTTTTCTTTATAATAAACAACACTTTATTTTTTCTAATAAACAATATTTTATTCTTTATAATAAACATTATTTGATTTTTTGTAACAAACAATATTTTATTTATTATAATAAACAATATTTTATTGCCTAAGAGCCCGTGGCCGCCAGAACTACGTTATTTTATAGAAGCTGAAAATTTCTTAGCGCATTCTCCAAACAGGTAGATACGATGTCAACTATGTACTTAAGATAATGGTGGCTTTGACTAGTAACAGGTACTATGGTAAAAAAAAAGTGCTGGTTTATATTAGCATTTAATAACAGTTAGAATCTAAGATAAAAAAATCTAATAAAAATGAAGTTAAAAAATGGTTTCAATAACTATTTTGTTTTTATTTTTATTTTGAACAAAATAGCTATTAAAACTATTTTTTAAATTCAATTTTGTTATAATTTTCACCTTAGATTCTAACTGTTATTTAAAGACTAATAGAAATCAGTACTTTTTTAGACGCAATTAAACTGTAATTATTTTCAGTTCAGCTATATAACTTAAGTTTTCGAAAGTTTTTAGATACAAAACTGAAAATATTTCTATAATTAATTACAATTTTTCGAAGTTTAAGGGTGTCTGGCTAGGTTTTGCCACCATGATAAGTGTCTGGAAATCGATGGTATGATTTCTAATCCTGCTATTAAGAATATGATTAGAAAATTACGCTTTATAATTTGACGTAGTTTAACTTGCGTTTTAAAAACCTTCGGTACCTGTAACCAGCCAAAGTCACCATGATCTAAAGTACATATTTGACCATCGTTCCTACTTTTGTTGAAAACACAAGCTGAGAAGTTTTTAGTTTTTATAAAATAACGTAGGTCTGAGATAGTGAGTTTATTATAAAGAATATCAGAAGCTTTTGCTCTATTATTCTTTATAATAAAACAACATTTTATTCTTTATTAAAACCATATTTTACTCTTTATAATAGACATTATTTTATTCTTTATAATAAACAATAATGTTTTTGCCAAAACAATTCGACAGAGAATGCAATAATTGATCTTGCGAATCAAATTATTATTGATTTTGAAAACAATAGTTACATACTTGGAACTTTTCTTGATCTCTCTAAATCTCTCTAAAAAGCATTTAATGTTGTCAACCACAAAATTTTTATCTGAAAATTGCGCAATTATGGAGCTGTTCACTCAAACTTAAATAGTGGCGACATTATAATTTAGAAAATCGTCAACAAGGAACAATATATGATTTAAAATGCACACAATTTGAATCAATAAGTTTAAATATTCTGTTAGGAGAAATACCTTTGGACCTTTGTTGTCTTTATATATTTTAATAAGTAATTTATAGCAAATAAACTTTCATTAATTACTGAAAAAACTAAATACACTTTGCTTATACTTTATACTATTTATTTATACATATTCATGAATTTAAATTTTCAAAAAGTTTTAAATCTTCTCAAATTCAAAATCTCTTTTAAATATTAAATTATATATCAATATATGCTATGTATTGTAACAAATACGTATATGTAGTAATTTGTAAATATTTTTAATTACTTTAAAAGAAACGTTTTTTTATAATAATGACAAACTAGTACCTATTAAGTACCGGAATATGGGAAACCTAATAATGATTAAGAACCGGAATAATGGCAACCTAGAAATGACAAATTATTGCAAATGCCTTTTTTTTTAATATAAAAAACTTTTGCAATATGCTGCTCAGCAATAGCATCATTATTGCAAAAAGACATTTTTTTGGACCAACTATATGAGCTAAAATATTTTATTTAAAATTTAAAAATATTTTGATAAATTTAATAAACAGCATATTACCGTATATGATGTGTTTTCATTTTCGCTAATATTAAATGTTATAAGCATTGTAAATTTGTAAATTAAGAGACAAACCAAATAAATACTTAAAGCAATTAAACAATCTTTTCCCTGTAATGAATTACATAAGTATCCTATACATATCAAAACATTTTAATAAGTAATATTTATTTATTTATAATAAAAATTTTATTGCCAAAACTATACTCTTATAATTTTAGAGCGGCTTCTTCTCAAAAATCTTCAATCAAATATTATACAAAGTTATCACTTGGGTTGAGTGTAATACTAGGTGTTTAAGTTTTCAATCATGTGCCCATCATTATATAATCAATTTAAAAAAATTTAATACAAAAAGTTTGAAAATCATTTATATCTTTTTTACTAATATCGGAGGCATATACTTTAAAGAATTTTAACGTGGTACATACTTTAAGGAACTTTAACCCTGACAGGCTCAGGATTAACGTTTCTTGACCCTAATCCTTACCGATGGCATGCTATATGCTGTATGGCATAAATATGTTAAGTTTAAAAAATTAAATAGTTTTAATATTTGTATTTTTCTTTATTTTTACTTTCTATTTTGTTTATAATATTTTTCGGAAAATGTAATTTATATTATTTTACACATGACAGGGTTAGGGTTAGGATGAACGCCTTGTGGGCTAAATTGTTATTGTTAAAAGTGATGTTTGAAAGGAAGTTAATGACGCAATCATTTGTATGTTCATTGAGCGCGCGTGTATTTTTGTATACCTTTTTTTGTAAACATTTTCTTGTAAATTGTTTTGTCTTTTAATATAATAGTTTTTATTATATTTTTAATTATTCTAATGTTTGAAACTGAAATATGTACTCACTTGTTTTTTATATTAGAATATAAAGGTATAAAAGGTATCAATACACCAGAAAGAAGTGAAGCTCCAATAAATATCTGTAAATTTAAAAGTTTTAGTAAGAATATTAATAAATTTAATTATTAATACTGCAACAATTATCATACTGGAAAAAACAATTTACCTTTTTTGAACCAAACTTAATAATTACCTAAAATAAAATGATGCACAAATATATATATATATATATTTATATATTTGTGCATCATTTTATATATATATATTTGTAAATATATATATATATATATATATTATATATATATATATATATATATATATATATATATATATATATATATATACAAAATTTACTTTAAAACAAAGTTAGCAGAAAGTTGTTTATTTTTACTATTTAGAGGTCTTAGAAATGTCGTAGAAATGTGACAAATAGCAATTTTACCAACTATCAAATACTAATTATTCAGCTTGGCTCAGTTCAAGCACTAAATACCTGGGTCCAACACGTTTACCTTGAGGATTTTGACATGCTTTATTGAAACATAAATATTAAGTACACTGTGGGTGTTTTATTTCATTTATGACTAGGAAATAACAAAAACCAAACACAAAATGCATTATTTGTTGATAATTATAAGTGTTTAGTTAAACAAAAGAAAATTTTATATGCTCTAATAGAAATTATTTTATTGAAAGGGTTAGGCTTCCTTCTCTTTAAAAAGCTGCTTGACACCGATGAACCGCCACTGGTGTTATCCATAAAACTTCCCATCTTTTAATTTTATATTATGTATCAACAATGAGAATTATTTGGTAAAACAAAAAATAAAAGTTAATAATTAAATGTAATCTGTTTCAAGCGGTTTTTTGATGGCAATTTGGTATTTTGCCGATTTGTTTGCAATTCTCGTCTGTATACGGAATTGTTAACTAAAAAGCGGAATATGGCAAATACTAAATAGTCACCAACAATTGTCACATTTTTAGCAATCTGTCGGTCATTTTTCCTTTTAGTTTTGCAACTTAAACAAAATATGAGAAAACTAACAATAAGTTGTATAATTTAAAAGTTGTTTAAAAGTGTAAATTTTTAAATAAATCTGTATTGACGTGACCTAACAATAAGTCATATTTTTAAAAGTATGTAATTTTTTTTTATTTAATCTTCTTTAAGAACTTTTTAAATGTATCATGGGGACGTTATTCGATTGTTTGTTTTTATTTTTTATTTTTGCATAAAGAAGTTATTTTATCTTATAAAATAACTTCTTTATGCAAAAATATATAAAATTAATCGCTATTCCTCAAAAAACCTCAAAAACAAACAAAAAAATCCATCAAAGTTAGTAAACCTAAAACAAAATTAAAAACAATTGTGTAACTTAATTGCAAGTTAAATAAAATAATGAAGCAAATAATGAACTAATTTAAATAAACCATTAAATTATAATGAACGCCTAAATTATAGGATAAATGTAATTGGTCATTTGTTCCATCTGACAACATTAAGGACCATTTAATTAAAATTGGTCTTGTTTAAATTATTAATGATAAACACCCTAAAGAAAGAAATATAGACAGATATATATATATATATATTATATATATATATATATATATATATATATATATATATATATATATATATATATATATATATATATATATATATATATATATATATATATATATATATATATATATAATATCTTTTCAAAATAATCAAATATTTAAAAAATGCTGACATTTAAAACTTTGGAAAACCATAAAAAATTGTGTCTCCAATATGAATATCACTTAAAAAATATGAAATAAAACTAATCCTTGGGGATTTGTATTGTTTATTGTTGTTTACATTTTGACACAACCTAAGTATGTGCTTTTACTATAACATATTTTTTATTTTTTACATGTTATAAATAGGTTAATAATGTTAATAATTGCATGGTCAATGGATTTAGATAAATTAAATCGAAATTTCTTATACTATTTAAATTTTGTAAAGTATAAAAAAGCATCTTTCTCTAATATTTTAAAGAAAAGTATTGATGTTGATTTATAATTTGCAAGATCAGAATCATCACTTGATTTAAAAACAAGTATAGGCATTGCAACTTCAAATTTCTCAGAATAAAACCCTTGTTTTTAGAAAAGATTTAAAATATTCAAAACAAAGATAGTTTAAAATTTTCTTGATTTTTTAATTACATTTTTACTAATATTATCAAATTCAACACTTTGTGTCTCTACTCACTTAATTTACTATTATGTATGTTTTTGTTCTGTCAAAATGGCTGGCACATAGTTCACTTATCCATAAGTTGCTATTTATACATTTAGATTATGTCTGAACCTCTGGGGCGGTGTTTACTCACTTGTAAGTTACTTAGGGTATGTTTGTGTTCTGATTAAATCTCTGATGTATTGCAAGTTTAATAAACAAAAAAACTTAAACTATAAAATCTGTGGTATTTTTTTCATGCACTCCTAATACATTTTAAAGTAGAGCTTACATTGAATAACTTCTTTTAAGTACTCTATGTCAAGTAATGTTCATAATCATCAGGTTCACACCGCTCGGATTTCATTTTTTTAGACAAAAGCTTGGAGAAACAAACTTTCATTTAAAAATCCTCTACCTAGGAGCTCTTGGTTAAGACAAAGCTGGAGATGGTGTCTCGATACAAATGCGCATCTTGGTCAGATGTTAAATATATTCAGATAAAATTCCAATGACGTGGGGCTCTTGGTTGAGTTCAAGCTACATATGGCGTCTCGATAAAAATACTTTTCTCGCGTAGATCTTAACTGTATACAACTAATGTCATACGAAAGGCATCCTAGACAAAGACTTTAGGAGTAAGCAGAAGTTGGAGAAAGTGTTCAAAGCTGTTGATCAGCCTTGAATACTTTCTTCAGATATTAGTCTGGTCTATATATAAACCTGTATTACGTTCTTACTTGCATAGGGTGATAAACGCTACATCTTTGTCTCATTAATTGTGGCTAAGTAACTCTTTCCGTTATCTCCTAATGAGGATTAGCTCAAAAAAATGGTTTAATTGCAGTAAGGTTTCTCACACTCTATAACACCTCTAAGAGTCCATGATTACATCAACAGCAGTAAAATATTAGAATACTAAATATGCTATGTTGCGTATGGATGGTGTCACTGTTTATGCTTTTAGTATGCATTTTGGAGACTTCAAAGGAGCCCAAAGTTATAACCTTGAGTTAAATACCTGGACTGATACAACTACATAGCTCCTTGTTTAATAATAATTCTATAAAAGAGTCAAGTTCTCTATAAATTTCTATAAATCTATAAATCAGATCTAGAACTCAATTAGTTGAACTCTAAGGGCTCAATTAGTTGATGACTTTATATTCAATTGTTGAAAAAAGTTTGGTTTTTGATTTTGCATCTGATATTGCATGGTTCTGACTTTGCATCTATTATTTTGAAAAATACTTAACAATCACTGCTTCTTAAATTTCAAAGATTAAAACATGACTAACTTACAAAAGCATCAAATATCTCAAAAAACTCTAATTCCCAGGTAAAAGTATTGTAAAAGTATAGTAAAAGTAATACTAGATATTTTTAGGAAAATATCTAATAAATATATATACATACAATTACCCCTTCAAATAACCTAAAAAGCTTCAATAAAGTCTACAAACAAATAATATGGAAAACATAACAGTTCAAAGAACTTAACGTAAAAAAATTGTAGATGTTTTGATTTATGAGATCTCTTCGAAAATCCAAATTATATCAACACAAATATCAAAGATCTACTCAACAAAATAAGATTATTGTTGTGACAAAACAATCAAAACTTATTCACTTTACCTTTAAAACTAATACTTTATGTATACCAATATTGTATAAAGCAGTACTTATAAATCCAAGCTAGAGCTGTTATATTCAAGTCAAAAACATTCCTCAAGACTAATGTAAAACAATGACAAAGACACTCATGCACTCATAAACCCAAGCTTCATTGGAACAAATGAAAATACTAAAAATCTTTCAAATAAATAATCAGCAAAACATACTCTTTATTTCAATATACAAACTAGATCTTCCTTAAGATGTAGTTCGTAATTAGACATGAAGATGCATTTTACGACAAACTTTTTAAAAAAAGGCTATTTTGAAACACAAAATGGTAAAATTACATGATAAAGTAAAATATTTTTATTGTAATAATACACAAATATACTTATCTTAGCTTTATATGATTATACTATTTTATTAACGTAAAATCTTATTTTATTTGTAATATTTTATATCGAAGTTTTATGTTCGAATGTTTTCCTGGATGTTAAATCCTAGAAACTTTAATAATAATGTTTGATATATTCAAAAAACAAAAAAAGATGTAGACGTGCCGCAATTCACAATTCAACGAGCAATTTGCAATTCAACAAGCAGTGTTGCATTAATCTTAAATCACTTAAACATTAAATAATAGACACAGCAAATTAAAAAAAAAAAAACAACTAGGAAACAACTTATGTTTAACTTTAATGAATAGCACCATACAAATCAAGGAAAAATAACAACAACAACTACAACAACAACAGCTAATCAAGTTAAGTGTAAAGATTAAGACTCCATAAATTAGTATTCCATACTAATGTTTGTAAAATATTTTGATGTAACGGTAATCCAAAACACATATGGTTTCTTGATTCCGTTCATAAAATAAATTTTTTTTTATTGGATTTGTGATAAAATATTTTTTTAAAAATTGAATACTGTTTTAAAAAATTTTAAGAAAAGTGTTGCTTACCCTGCTAACTATTATAAACTGTACAACCAACGTTCCAATTGAAATGATTAAATACAATATGCCAATTTCAGATGTTGACATTCCTAGACCACCTGCAATGCAAAAAATGTAAAAAATTATCCCAATGGTTTGAGCAATAATGTCTGAAAATATCAAAAAGTAAATATTTAAAGTAAAAAAAAAAAAAGAAAAATACCATATTCAATGGAAGTGGATGCAAATAGTGAAAATAGTTCATCAAAACCGGAAAGACAGAAAGTGTACATTCCGTAGAGTGTTGCAGAAAGTAAAAAGTATTTGTTTCTGAATAATAATAAAAAAACAATTTAAAGTTATGTTGCGAGACTAGTTAAAAAATTAAATTAATACCGATTACCTTAAAAGTGTTACAAAGCTACTTGTTCGTAAAAGCATCCAATGTTTTTTAAACATAGACGGTTTAGATATTATTAATCTTGATGTTTCAGTTTGGAATTTAGAAAATGGTTCAGACTTTTCATGATTAAGTAAATCTTTATTAATTGTATTGTTTTTATCTTCAACTGATAGCGGTACTTTATCACTAGAAGTTCTGAAAAAAAGCAAAATAACTATTGAGCCATTTCATATTTAAAAACAGATTTTAACTCACTATACCATTAATAAAAGTACACCAAGACACCATTGAGGTTTGACAAAACGCAAAAAAGTGAGCAAAATTTTTTTTTTTCTTAAACTCTTACAAAAAGTTAAATAGTCACATACGATTGAAAAAATGGTTTTTGTAACCGTGTTTAGGGCTTCTAGTTCAACAATATAGTAACAATAATATAGAGTGTTTCAAAGGCCATATAAAATATATACATTTGTTTATTGTTTTTCTAATATAAAATAAAATACTATTTTAATCACCCTAAAACAATAAGGCTGTTGTTTTATATTTTATGTTTTGCTAATTGTTACATTAACTGAATTCGCTGAACTTAAGGTAAAAACTTAAGATAAAAGTCGCCAATATAATTAAGACTTAATGGAAAGTTACTTACAGTCTGGCGAGAAACTGAAAGTAAAATAAAAGAATTTTTAAAATCTAAATTAGGAGTAACTGGTAATTGATATTTAGAGAGCTCAATATCAATTGCCAGTTACTCCTAATTTAGAGATGGGAAAAAAAAGTTAGATGAAAAAAAAAAAGAATAATTAGGGTTTATAAAGGCAAGACTCTGCAACGAAAAGGCCAGGGTCAGGGTTAGGGTTAGAGTGTACATTAACAAAAATTTTAGCGAACGCATATTGAAAACACTTATAAAGTTTTTTAGGAATAGAGTTTCAAACTAAATCAATGTATGCGAAAGTTGCTTATATTAAATAAATCAGGTATGGTTTTAAGAAGATTTCCAATTCATATATTTGATATAAATTAAATTTTAAAACAAATTTAAACCAATAATAAATAAATCACTGATGGTTTAAAGTAGAATTTCAAATCATAGATGTAATATAATTTAATTTATTAAATGAATTCAAACCAACTAACTAAATATTTTTAAGAAACTAATTTAATTTTTTTCAAACGAATAATTTTTTACTTGATAATTGACATTACTGATTCTAGCAAAATAGGATTAGGGTTAGGGTTATGTTAAGGTTATATTAGGTGCTCTGCAAAATTACTTTTACGTTTCAAAATATTTTTCTCGGGTGAATTTTCTTAATATCATTAATTTCAATATAAAAAGCATAATAAAATATTTTATAGATTTTGAGAAAATTTTAAAATTTTCAGCATATGCGTTGCAGAGATTTGGTGCAACTCATTTTTTATGATTTATGATATTATTATTTCTAAATATAAAATCTCTAAAAGAAATTAAGATTTAAATTCACCATCGATTATAGAAAGATTTAAATTTACTGCAAAACTGTATATAAATTATTAAAAAGTTCTAAAGTTAATGTAAAACTGTATATAAAGTATTTTAAAAGATCTAAATTTTATGTAAAACTGTATATAAAGTATATTAAAAGATCGAAAGTTAATGTAAATCTGTAAAAAAGTATTTAACAAGATTTAAAGTTAATGTAAAACTGTATTTAAAATATTTAAAAATGAAAACTTTAAAAAGAAAGACAATTTATTAAAATCCAAAGAAAAAACTTCAAAAAAAGTATAAATTTATTAAAATTTAAAGGAAGTCTAATAAAAACATTGCAAACTTTACAAGAAAATACAGTAAGAAATCGGAAACTAGTTCTTTAACTAAAACTTTTAATATTGATAATAAAAAATTTTATGATACAGGAATTGAACTTTATCCAGACCAAAAAAAAATTCAATCATATCCAAGAAAAATAAACAGATGTAAACATTTTTAGTATCTATTCTAGATTCTTTTGAATTTAATGTTTTTTAAAGGCAATAAAAAAATTATTAAAGAAACGTTATTAATTCATATGATAATGTAATTAGCATTCTTTTTGAAGTATTTAGTTGTTTAATTCATTAAGTAACTTTTTCTAAATATCTAAAAAAGTGTACTTACTTATTGTTAGTAAATACCGTCCGATGTCTGTTCTCTGCGTTTTTTCAAAAATTATAAAACTTCATTAGCATAAGACCTCAATTAGCATAATTATTTTTTCTTATAAATTTTTAATACCCTTTCTCAAAATATTATAAAACATATGAACAATAAGAAAAAACACGTCTTCTTTACACGCTATATTTCAAATAACATATTATGTTGTTAGTATACAGAATTGTAATATATAAAGAGCCAATTAAGAAATCTAAACTTACTTTATTTGATTTATTTTAGGCTTTTGATACGAGTGACAACTTTTTATGTGAAAAAAATAAAATATTAGAGAACATCTGGCAATGCTCTAATCTATTAAAACGTTACTTAAAGTTATTTAATACAAATTCTCTGTTTTGATATATATATCAATTTTTTTAAAATTATTTATTCTTCAAAAGTTGAAAATAAGTATAATTTATCTAATGAAATCTAGATGAAGCTTTATTTATCAATTAGATTTTAAAATACTTCTTCTTATATACAAATAGCAAGTTAAAAAATTGCATTTTAACGCATGCCTTCCAATCTTACAACAGTGAATTAAAAAACAGTAAAAAAGACATCAAAAATCAATTTAAATGCGTCTTCATTAAACAAATTACGCACAAACAGCACTCTCTGCCAAAGAATAAATAAGATGTTTGACACCATAAACACCACAAGCGGCAAAATAGCAAGCTTACTTACTCAAATTGATGAATAAAATCGCTAGAAGCAGATGTCGTTTACCAAACCATGCTAAAAGTCTTGGCTTCCAAACTAGCCTTTATTGATCATATTCAACTTCTTGTTGCATTCAAGAGTATTACCAACAGTATAGCTATTTAAAAGCTAAATAGATCCAGGAATTTATTAACCAATCAGCTTGACATCGCTGCCATGCAAAATTATAGAAAAATTAGTGATGAATAAACTTGTCAGCTACCTTAAAATAAAACAGCCTTTGTAGTTGCATACATTATGATTTTGTTTCGAATAAATTATGTCTTCAAACCTTCTGGAAACTATGAACTTAACTAAAACATTGGCAAAGAAAATGCCGCCAGGTATTGTATTTCTCAACTTTTTAAGTAAACTTGATTTAGTACAGCATTTGAGTCTAATTTAAAAACGGAGCAAACATTATATAACAGATTATCTACATCGGTGGATTTACTCATTATTAACAAATTTTTAATAATGAGTAAATCCAAAAATTAAAAATGAAATCGTGTTTTTCAAGGTAAAACATCATTAGGATATTCTGTTTTTATCGTCATACGTAGCAGGACAACGGTAGTTATGTGCAGATATGGATAATCAAATAATCTAAAACAAGATTACGTTTTAGATGCGCTTGATGTAGATTATTTGCTGTTTTAGATAGTTTAGATGTGGATAGTTTAAGAGTTTAAAACATTCAATTTATTGTTGTATTCTATACTTCATTATACTCTGTGTCATTATAATGTTATGTTTCAATCTGATCCTAATCGCAGCTTAAACAATCATGTCCCGTTATGGGAAAGGGGTCAGCAATGTGGCTTTGTTGCTATCGGGTCTACATTGAATGTAGTAGTAAATCTTAATGATATACTAGTTTATATAATAGCATTGACTGATGTTGGACAATGGACTCTAGGGGGCGGTTTAGGGATGACAGAATGATCTAACATTTGATAAATTGTTACCTCCGCTGTTTAAATCAAGTTTTGCAACTTAAATATTAAACCCCATGTTATTGTGGTAGTTTGTTTCAATCTAGTTTTTGTCACATTTTTGTATGCGTACCTATCAGTTTTTTTTTAATTTCAATCCACAAATAAAATATTTCTGCAGTTTATGTTTTACTAAATATTTAAATATATTTTAATTATTATCTTTATTGAGTTAACATAGCTAAAGGTAAAAATAATTCAATGAAAATTAAAGAAAGAATTATAAGTGCATCTAAAAATTAAAATAAAATATAGAAAAACCGTGAAAAAATCTTTTAAAATCTATTATTTTGAATACAATGACAAAACTAACAGTTAAGCATATAAGCCGAAGTATAATGGTTTGTAAAATGAGTTATTTTTCCAATCATGGTCAGGACCCAATTCATAGAATTGAAGGCATTATGGATAAGTAGAAGTATGTTACTATACTGATAGACATAATGTTACCATATGCGTAATGGAACACGCGGTTGAAATATTTTTCAACAAGATAATGGTCACAAACACACCTCAAAGCTTGCAAAAGACTGGTATGCAACTCAAAAAAGAAATGTATTAATATGACCTGCCCAATCCCAAAACAACATAGAGAATTTGTGGGAAATAGTTGATAAGAAAATAAGGTCCAAAAAATTTCCAAATACGGCAGAATTGTATGAAGAAGTTCAGAACATGTGCAAATCAATAGACGTCACTGCAATTGACAATCTCATATCATCTATGCTGAAAAGAAGCAAGACATTTTTAGTGTTTAAAAATGTAATCATTATTTAAAAACCAATTGAAAATGATATTTTTTTTATTGATATTTAATTCTGATTTAACAATTTTTTTTAAGAGTTGATTTGAAAAATACAATTTACTTTTGTCGCTTCCTTTTTGTTCGATACTGTATATCCTTATTAGAATATGGTATGATACTTTATAATTTACGAATTTGTTCAAACCTGATAAATTTTTTTATAAGCTCTATTCTTTGAGAGATTTTGCATCCAGTTGTCCTCATTATAATATTATTTGAGCCTGTTTCCGCTACCGACTTATACACTTTCATTTTTTTGTTTGTGTATAGTTGTTGGCTAGCTGTTATAATTATGAAATATTGTTATTAAATTGATTGGTTCATTACAGCACCTTCTTTTTTCATTTTTTCATAATATTTTTATTATTTCCGTTTAACTTAAAATAGTAAAGTTTTCAAATTGCTGCCCTGACCCAAACCTTCTATTCACTAAATAAGTTGATGGATAGATTAAAGTCCACACAACTCTTTAAGTCAGTATGACGTCATCGGTAACTATGATGTAAGTACTAATCCATATAAATTTAATTTCTGAATAGATTATATATGTAACAAAAATGCACTAAATCATATAAAACAGATCAAATATAAGTTATATATAAAATAAATAAAAACTCAATTGTATATAAACTTAGTATAAAACGGTATAAACTTAGTTTAAAACGGTATAAATTTAGTATAAAACGGTATTAATTATAATTAAATATAAATTAAGTATAAACATTCTTTTTTTCTAGTTGAAAAGTTTAAAATATGGTTTATTAAAAACTAAATATAAAACTTACCAGATGAGCAAGGTACGTTTTTAAAACGTTTACTGGACGTTATTATTAGGTCTGAAACTATTCAAAACGTCCAAAGAACTTATAGAAAACGTACTGTGCCCACTGGGTTACAAATTTATTTTACTAAAACCGCGTAAACTATAATTTGCAAAATTGTATACAAAACTGTTATGTGGTATAAATAACACACAATAAATATCTTTGTTTTCTTAAAACTAACCTTTTTTTTCTAAATTAATATAAACTAAGTTTAAAACGATAGTTTTGATCGAAAAGAAAGTATTCATTTTGGTTAAGTATAATTAAGTGTAAAATGAATACTTTCCCAAAAATGGTGTAGATTTTTATATTACCAATAACTCTATTAAAAAGCTATATTTTAAAACTAAATATGAATCTAATAAAACACAAATAGTTTCACTAAAACGACATAATTCAATATAAACTAAGTATAAAAGGAATATTTCTAGTTAAAGGATATTAATTATATCAGGAGTTTCCAGTTAAAGGATATTAATTATATCATCCCTAAGCCCATTGCAAAACGCGCTAAATTCGAGTAAACTGGTTTTGATAAAACAACGGAAGAATTGCTCCTCTTAGTTGCACATCAACAGAAATTGATACTTTCTATTCTCACTTTTAGAACATTTAATGATTTATTCTACGTTTAATATTTAAATATATGATAGATTTCAATATATAAAATATGGAAATAGAATTAACTTAAACATTATAGTGTGTGTGACATGGCTTGTTTTGCAGGTTGGATCCTCATATTTAAAATAAACTGTGTATAAAACGAATAACTCCACTAAAATTTATACATTTTTTAAATGCATGTCTCCAATAAGTTGACATAAATATATAATTTTAATCTAAACTAACTATTTTACGAATAACTCCACAAAAACGGATAACATTATTTATTAACTTAAATAGGTTCTTTTGAACATAAACTGAGTTTATAATAAATTTTTTCCAAATTGCGATTCAAATTCAATAAATTTTGCTGGTGTCTGAATTTTTGTTAAGAACATAACATACTGCAAAATGAATTCCGTGGGCTTAACACAGCTGATGTTTGATACCTCTTAGCCGCCTATCATCACGGATGCTCCGTCAGTTAAACTAACTATGATGTGCTTTTAAATTCATAAACTGAAATGTGACAGTTTATTTTTGACTAGATTAACATTTTTTCCTGCAGGAAGTAATTCAGCTATCGGAGTCATTCCTAGGTTACAAATTTTTCTTGTCAAGTGTATTTTTTGTTGATACATTTATTCCACCGTTGCTAGGTTTGACACAACTTTCTCGATAGCCTGCTGTTTAACAAACAATGTGATTTTCTTTTGCACAATTTCAATTTCCGAACCAGTCTCTTCATGTAGACCTTTCATATTTAAATCCAAATCTTTATGTGCGTTTTTTAAATGACTTTGGAGCCCACTTGTCGAAAATCCTTTGCACATATTCTTTACATTGCACTTTTTGCAAATTGCAGATTCGCCAGATCTTTTTTGAAAAAAGTACTGCCATGTTTTTCTTTATTTACAATTGACATGGTAAAAGTAAATTGAATCGTAAATGTCTTTGTTTGCTGTATTTTAAATACACAATATTTTGCACATTTCAATAATTCAATACAGAAAAAGTTTAACTTTTCAATAATTTAGAAGTGTTAAAAATCAAATTTAGTGTTTTTGCTGAACTAAGATTTTTTTTATTTTTTAGTTATATTTTATAATAACGAAAACATCGCATTGCAATGCATTCCTCAAGTTAGATAATTTATAATAGTTTCAATACATTTCTTGTTGTGCTAGATTTTAATGTGAATTATACAACTAAATGCAATAATATTTTTCTTATTTTTGGTCGAATTAGTTCAAACAGCTATTGTATGTAAAATTAAAAAAAAATTATATTCCAGGATTCCAGGATGATCCCGCTGCCACTTTTATCCCCAGATAAAAGTTTCAATGAAAGCAATATAAAAATTTTAAAATTAATAAATAAGAGATTTTAAAGATAATCATTCAGTGTTGCAATGTTTAAAAAAATAATAATTCTTTTGTTTAAAATGACTTAATCATAATATGTAAAGTTAATAAGTAAATTTACTAAATATTTTGCAGCCTTGAAATCTGTTTTCTCAGGCATTCCCGATGTCAAAAGTACCCGCACATCCTCGTTTTTGTTTTGATTACAGATGTATATATCTATGTGTAATTGTACTCAGTTGTGAAGATTGTATGTTTATTTAAATTGAACTTAGTTTACATCTAGGTGTTGACTGTCTACGATAGAATGTACATTTAACAAGAAATGCACAATCCTAAAAACTACGCGCCTCTGGCACGTTTACTAGATTAATTTCATTTAGAACCAGAAATATCTTTTTTCCTTTTAGCCTGCCTGTTACTATTTCAGCAAAATATAAATAAAGTTGAAGCATGATTAAATATGACAATGGTAAAAAAAATGAATAAAGTTGAAATATGATTAAATATGAATTAAAAATAAAATTATATAGTCTCTAATAAAATAAAAATCTATCATTAAAAATCACTGTACCTTTTTGGAAGATAAAAAATAGAAGCCAATAACGCTAAGGTCAAGCCAAATGCAATAATAAAATTTGGAATGAAGATTTTAAAACGATCAAAAAAAGAATCTAAAAATAATTTAACAATGTTTTAAAATGCGTTTAATTAAATCACTAAGTTTATGTTTCATCCATTAATAAAACTACGCGCTCGAGATTGATTTTTACGCGTCCGAAATTGATTTCTACGGGAAATTTTTTATATAAAATGATCAATTTTTTTTACAGGTAGCATAAAATGATAATAAAGAATGAGTTAAATAAAAAATAAAAAGTAAATAAAAAATTAATAAAAAAGGGCTGGATTAAAACTAAATTTTAACTAGCTTGATTATAATTTTGAAACAACATTATTCAAATACTAGTTATTTTATTGCTGTGGTGAGAGAGGGTTATTATATAAAGATATTGCCTAGATAAAGAATTTTAATATTATCTTATGTATTAAAAGTCATTATTATATCGGGCTGAAAATTTACAAAAATTATCAAGTGAAAGGAGATCATCAATTTTAGTCTAAGTTAAGGTTGGAATTGAATACGATTAGTTCAGAGACGATAACTATGATGGCCTACTAGCTATATAAAATTCTATTGGTCAAAGAGGATTGCACTAACTAAAAAACTAAAATAAACAACAAAACTAAAATAATTTTTATAGGCGCAAATTTAAAAAAGTATTTACAACTATTTGTAAATATTTTTTTAAATTTAAATTTTTTATTAAACAAATATTTTAAATTTTGCATTTAGGACTTAAACAAAAATATTTTAACATAATTTATTCTTTAGTTTAATAATAAAAAAAAAAAAACATTTATAAACCCTAAAAAATAGTAACTGATTTGTTTGACGTCTTAAACTAGTTGATGACTTTCTTAGCCCTTTACTTAAGTCATTAGTAGTATATTTCTTAGCATATTTAAACAGAATCAAAATACATTCATTTATTGGCAGTTAAATTCGATGTTTCTTAAAAATTGATTTTAATAATTGAATTTTAAAAATTTTATCTTATAAAAATAAAAAATATAAAAGTCGCCGTTAGATAAAATTATCTGTTTAAGTTTTGTTTTAAATGTGTTACTTTTACATTTATACATAAAGCAAAAAATATTATAGACAATAAGTTGATGTATACTAAGAATATTCATTATAAGTAAAAGAGGCCTGTCTTGAGTAAAATGTCTTTGAAGTTTATAAGACGTGCAGTATGCTTCTGTTGACGATAAAGAAGTTCTAGTATAGTTTTATTTACACTACCCCACGCAGAAAAAGCATAATTAATATTGCAATGAATAAATTAGTAATATAATTAAACTAAAGTATAATTACTTAAAAAAGTTCTTGATTTGTATAGTATTCCTATACTTCTAGTAATTTTGTTGTTTAGATTGTTAACATGATTTTTTTCCTGTAAGGTTTTAATTAATGTAAACACCCAAGATGTTAGTTACTTAAGCTCTCTTTATTTTAGTATTATCAATAGAAGAGAAAATTTTACGAAAGAAGATTTATTTTTTTAAGCTGGGTAAAAAAGGATCTATTTAGTTTTTTCCTTAATTATTGAAAGTTTGTTTGGCTTAAACCAAATAAGAAACTTAAAAGAGTTCACTACTCATTTAGTTCAATAATTTAGTTCAATAATTTAGTTCAATAATTTAGTTCAATAATTTAGTTCAATAATTTAGTTCAATAATTTAGTTCAATAATTTAGTTAAATAATTTAGTTGAATAATTTAGTTAAATAATTTATTTAAATAATTTGGTTAAACAATTTCGTAAAATAATTTAGTTAAATAATTTAGTTAAGTAATTTAGTTCAATAACTTAGTTAAATAATTTAGTTGAATAATTTAGTTAAATAATTTATTTAAATAATTTGGTTAAACAATTTAGTTAAATAATTTAGTTAAACAATTTAGTAAAATAATTAAGTTAAATAATTTAGTTAAATAATTTAGCTATATAATATAGTCAAATAATTAATATTTAATTTTATAATATAATAATTTATATTTTTTAAATAGTTTTTAACAACAATAATAATACGTTCCTAATGATTTCATAGAGAGTTTTTTAAAAAAAATTTCGTAATCAAAATCATATAAAGAATTTCTATCTAATTTAAGCATAGATCTGGAAAAATATCTAGCAGTTAATTTTCAAAGAGGTATTACTCATATATTTAACATCTTTGCCAAATGACATCAAAAGGAAACAACAGAATTTCAATTGGTACTTATACCATCGAACGTAAGACTTTTAATACAAAGTTATTTTAAAGCAAAAGTCAAAAGGTTTTCAATAAAGAATGTTTTATCACCTGCTTTAATTTATTTAATAAAAAATAGGCAATAAGATCTTTCAAATGAGCTTTCAAAACAACTAATATAAAAATTAAAGCCTATATAATAACAAAACATATTCAAAAGATATTCAAAAGTCCTCGCGAGCCAACTAACATGAAAATTATGGCGTCGGTAGCTAAAGCATTAGGTTCACATACAGTAATATCTATACCAAAATCATTAAAATTAATGCAGTTGTTTTTTAAGTTATACTGCTTTTGATTACCGTAATATTAATACAATGGCTACAATGTTTAAAATTGACATCAGATTTCTTTTTATCACCATAAAATAAAATAAAAACCTGAACTAAACTAGGATCGCCATTTACAAATATTGCCTTTTGCTACAATAAACGTATATCATGAAAATAAAATATTAGTTTAAGCTATATGCATATTTTAAATAAAAATAAAGAGTTTGTAAAACAGTTTTTTTTTATTTAATCATTGGGTATGCGATCTTTTGGTTTAAAATTTTGATAAGAAATATATATATATATATATATATATATATATATATATATATATATATATATATATATATATATATATATATATATATGTATATATATATATATATATATATATATATATATATATATACATATATATATATATATATATATATATATATATATATATATATATATATATATATATATATATATATATATATATATATATATAATATGATTTTATAAAAAAATTAATAAAATATTTTTGCGCAAAATAGTTGCAGATCAATAGCCGAATAACTTGTTTTTTAAATGAAAAAACATGCCTTGTAAATTTTTTTTTTCTTTTTAAATTTAAGATATAATGTTTTAAATTTCATTAAATTTTTTGTTTTCTGGTGCAACAAATCTTAAAGATAATGTTGAGGATTGATTGATTTGGTCATTATTACTTAAATTTTTTTTTCAATAATTTACCGTTAAAAAGAATTACATTATTCGTAACTGTAAAATATGCAAATGGCGTATTATAGTAGAAGACAAATTAGTCTTGATACCAAGTCCCTAAAATCAGTTAATATAAAGCCATTAAAAACTTTTAATTAAAAATGTTGTCAAGTAAAATAACAAAAAAAAAAAAAAAATTCTAAAAATTTTTTATCTATTATAATTAAATACGCAGCTAAAACAAAAAAAAAAGGAAAAAATAATCAAATTTATATATAATACTTTTCAATTATAATAATAGTTGTATTTATTAAATTATTAATCATTAAGAGTTCAGAAAAATAATGCGAAGAATTAAAAGCGTTAAGAAAAATTTATATTTGTATAAAGAGAAAATAAAGAATAAAATAATAAGAAATAATAACAAAAAATGAACCGAATTTTTTAAATCCATGCAAATAATATGAAGACAAACTATACAATATTTTAAAGAATAGTTTATAAATATAGCTCTAGAAGAAGTCTTCAATACTTTGATGAATTAAAATTCTTTATTTCAATTTTGATTTAAAACAATTTATATTTGCAAGCGTTTTAATGTCGTTTTTACATACTATACTCCATATTTGGGGGCCTCCAGGTGTGATAATAAACTTAGTGGCTTCAAAGTGAATTATTTCTTGAATAAAATAATTGTTTGCATGTTTAAAAAGATATTTTTGCGGTAATTTTTTATTTAGCGTTGTAAAAATTATTGGCATTTTATTGTTAATAATTTTGTGCATAAATATTAAATATTAATATACATATTTATTTGATAAACATTCAAAACTTTTATATTAATACAAATATTAATATACATATTTATTTGATAAACATTCAAAACTTTTAGATTAATACAAACATTAATATACATATTCATTTGATAAACATTCAAAACTTTTAGATTATTAAATTGTAATTGGGATTGAGAGACTTTCAGCGTTGGATATTATTCTTTTAGCATGTTTTTGTTTAATGAATAGTTTTTTAATCATTTTTTTTTATAGGTGCTGCACCAAGCAATATAAGCATGATTAAAATAACAATGAATAAAATAGAAGTAGATATATTTTAAGCAAATTTAATTTAGCTAAATTTTTTAGTATTTTTAGAAATTTTATTTTCCAATAATTTAATGTGATTTATTCATGTGATATTTTCGTCAGGAAAAACATCTAGATACTTACTTTATATATTTAGTGTTCTTTTTATTTATGGAAAGATAAACATCAAATTTTTTTGTATTGACAAAGAATCAAATCTTGGTAATAGAGTCACTGGTGTTCTTATTGTCAAAAGTTTCTTTTTAGTTTGAAGCAGATTTATATAAAAAGCAAACATTTAAGGCAAAGAATTTTATTTAAATATGGTTACGTTGATGATCAACAATTGCGATATTTTTTTATTCAAAACACAGGAACTGTAATCTAATTCTAAAAATTTAAACTCGGTTTTTAAAATGGTCACTTCATGTAGAAGTATGTTTGGATGAAAGAAAGTTCTCACATTTTAAAGCAATAAAAGCGTTCATTACAAACGCAATAACTGCATTATTCATGATTCGAATCCGAAAAAAAACGTAAGTACTCAAACTTTTGTCAATACTTATTGCATAAACCAGTCATTATTAATTACTGTGCGGCGGCACTTTTTTGTGCCCCAAAATTCTAAATGTGTGTTACTAAATTTTAGATACTTGGATAATATTTTATATAACATTATATATAATAGAAAAATACTTTTAACAAGAATAGATACTTAAATGCATAAAAAAATCTTTTTCTTTGTGTGCTAAATTTTATAACAATTAAAAAGATGCCACGAAATAGTTAACGAATTCGGCGAGGTTATTAAAAAAATGCCATAAAAAAATAAAAAATTAAAATAAAAATAATGAAGTTAAAAAAAATAAAAAATGACGAGAATCATTGGCATAGCCAATGTAGTTATTTGAAAATTTTGAGTTTGAGTTTGATTCTAACCAATTAAAAATATATTTTCTTTGAAAGTTTTTTTCAGGTAAATTATAATTAAATACTTTTTAGTGTAATAAAACATTTTATTGTAACAAATGACAACTGAAGAAAACCTAAATATAACACAAGAAACCCTAATATCACACAAGAAGTGCAACATTAAAAGTCTTTTAACTAAAAAAAAATGTTATGATGCAATTAAAATAAGCATCTTAAAAATAGATAAAGAACAAATAGTCTTTGAGGGTTACTGGAAAAAAATAGCAAGTTAATGCAAAACTAAACAAAAAGCATTAAAACGTTTTTAAAAATAAACTTAAGTTCAAAAAAATTTTAATTGAATGGGGACACAGGTCAAAAATAATTAAAACTTTTTGATCAAGAACAATTGTAATAAAACTAGTAAATTACAATAGTTTTGAGAAGTTCAAATAAACTAGAATGATTAGAAACATATATAAATGAGGATTACTTGTTGTAAATAGCAAATTACAGGAAAAAACTATTTGAACAAATGACATAGGAAATATGAAATTTTTAGTAAAAATTTAGGGAAAAATATTGGTCAAAGAATTTAGCATCAACAAAAAAATTGGTGAACTTATTTTAACAATTTGGTTCTGTTAATCTCGATAACATCAAGTTCAATACTAAAAATAAAAACCTTTTAAAAGTACCTAACAAACATAATTTAAAACAGTCGCTTAAAACCTTTTTCAGCAATATAATATTTAAGCATTGCAATGACAGCATCAAATTAGCATAAAATGAATATATTAGTCTATTTTTGTTTATCAACAACTCAATTTTAACACATAAAATATTACTAACATTAGGTTTAGTCTCAACATAAACAGATCAAATGAATATATTGATTTTTATATAAGCAAAACAATTAGAAAAAAGATAGAGTAAACATAAGTTAAATTTTTTAAGCATCTTATTTATTTTATTTTAAAAAAAGTTTAGCATACATATTAAAATATATCAAAAATAGTTCTTTTTACCTGCAATAGTAAAAAATATAAAGTCTATAGAGTTAAAGTAAAGAAAAAAAGCAAAAAAAGTGATTAATTATTTTTTGAATTTTTAATATTCTCTTTTAATTATTTCAATACTCTTAATATAGTTAAAATTATTGAAATTTTAAGCGAAAAAATCATTTTGTTGCTGGATTATAAGTTAGAGGGATAGCACTTTGTAATTTATATGAAAATTTTAATTTATGTAGGCGTGTGCCCAGTAAACTGTACATATAATATATAATATAATAGTGATGTACAATTAAAGAATGATGAGTCCAAACTACGAAGAGTTTGTAACTGTAACAGCTGTAACACACTAAAATACAAACATAATAAAGTTAGTATTTAGTATTGCCATTACAAATTATCTGAAATGCACACTCCTGAATCCTTTTCCATGCTTGTGTAGGCTAAAGCTGTTTTATTCATTAAAACTTTGTGCTGGATATCCTATTATCATAACCTTTTTTTGCTGGTTGAATTTCATTTCATTTTTGCTGGTTGAATTTCATCAACCACTTATTCGACTATTCCAAATCTATATCTTTTTAAAGTTCAATAATATCATAATCGTTTTTTATTTCTTTAAGGATTTTCATGTCGCAAATAGTTTACAGCTTGATTTTATTTTGTTGGAGATATCATTAATATACGCTACAAATAATAGTGGTCCTAGCGTTAAACCTTATGGTACTCCACTCACGACCTCTTCCCCTTCTGATTTATTATTTACTCTTTGAAGTTTATTATTAAAAAATCCCTGCCACCAGTTGAATAGTTTTGATTTAAAATCAAGAGCATTCAATTTTAACAATAATCTTTTGTGATCAACTAAATCAATTGTTTTGGTTCCAGAAATAAAACTATTATAACACTAAGCAAAAATTGAATTATTTTTTTTGTTGTTATAATTTTTGAAGCATCTTACTATTTTTATCCAGATGCCTGTATGCTAAAATTTATGATAAAGTATTACTACGACCGTAAGGGATACAGATGTAAAAATTTATGATAAAGTATTACTACGACCGTAAGGGATGCAGATGTAAAAACTTAAATGCCCGGGTCTACTCATTTTATTTATTTCAGACTGAGTGTATTTCGAATAAAAACCAAATTTATATAAAGAATAGGTTGGGCCAATGTTGTATAAAACGTTGGACCAATTTGCCTAATTAATAAAATGATTAAACATGCATTGGATCAACATAGAATTTCAACGTTGGGCTAATGCGCCACCATGTAATGGCCCAACGTGGGGTCAATTTAAACTTGTTATTTGGATATAGAATGGCAAAACTATTAAACTCGTAAAAGTTTTAAGCAAAATAAAATTATTTATAAGTCTGAGGAATAATAACATCACTCATGAGTTCTTTCTATATAGTTTTACTTTTTATTCTTTAAAGGAAGTAATTCTACACTTATTCTTTTAGGTATTTATGTTTTGTTTGTATATTTTAAATATATCAGTATTTAAATTGAAAGTTTTAAAACTTACTGTTATCAGTAGTTTATTTAGAATGTTTTGACGATAGTTTTATTTTAATGGTGCCCTATGAAATGATGGTAGGTAGTATTGCATCACCCAATTTTTCACAAAAAGACTCACGGTTATTTTATAAGTTGTCATTTATTTTTAGTTTAGCTCGAATGTAATTTATTTTATTAATCAATAAAATATAAAAAAAAATTATAAAAATATGTAATTTTAAAATATAAAATGTTAGCGATTAAGTTATTAAAAGTATTTTCAGTTGATGATGCAATTAGTTTAATTAGGTAAGTAGGGCCGCCCCGAAGTGATTTTAAGAAAACAGGTGATCTTAATGGAAAGGGCAAAGTGATCTTATAAGAAATGGGGAAAGATATACGTTTTTATTGCCAACTAAGGTCTAGAAACTTTTTCTCGGAAAAAAAGGCCCTTGTTGACCAATTTTCGCTAACTGCAAACTTCTACTCCAATTTTGTTGACTAAAGGGTCTGAACTGCCAACTGGTAAAAATTTTTATGCGGGCTATACACCCTCTTATGCTTCCCCCTCGGGACGGCCCTGGAGGTAAACTTGCCAATCCAAAGCTGGCATTTATATACAATAGTTGAATCATTAAATATATATCACATAAGCAATTAAAGAAAGTTATGTTACCTTTTTTAAAAATATTTGGATATTTTTCAACTGGAAAAACTAAAAATCCTTTAAAAAAAATATAACAAAAGCATTTTTATATTATGGTTAAAATAACAATATCATCAAAATTTACAGAATGATATTAATGATATTAACAATATTTTAGTAACAATAACAAAAATAAATTAAACAATAATAAAAATAAAATATACATGTACTTTCATTTTATTTTTTTTTTTTTTTAGTCCTTAAAACTTTAGTTTATTTAAAATAAACTAAAGTTATTTAAGTGCGCAAGATAAAAAGCATTACATCTCCTAATGATAAAAAATCAGTTTTGTTTTAAAATCGTAAAAATATTTGGATATTTTTCAACTGAAAAAACTAAAAATCCTTTAAAAAAAATATAACAAAAGCATTTTTATATTATGGTTAAAATATCAATATCATCAAAATTTACAGAATGATAATAATGATATTAATAATATATTAGTAACAATAACAAAAATAAATTAAACAATAATAAAATTAAAATAAACATGTACTTTCATTTTATTTTTTATTTTTCAGTCCGTAAAACTTTAGTTTATTTAAAATAAACTAAAGTTATTTAAGTGCGCAAGATAAAAAGCATTACAGCCCCTAATGTTAAAAAAGCAGTTTTGTTTTAAAATCGTAAGAAATAATATTCCTGTAATATTGGAAAGAAACAATTTAGGTCATTTGTACTATTACACAGATAACTGAAGTATTTTTTAATAGCGGATTTGTGAGATTTTGTAGTGCTTGCGGTACTTAAAGCAAATAAGAACCTACTAAGTTTTTGGCTAAAAGTGATAATTATATAGATGTTGGTTAAATAGTGTCAAAAAATTACGAAAACGTACCTCGCATAGTAGCAATTCAATTTTACACATATATTTAAGCTTCTTTAGTTAATATTATCAATTCCGATAAGGTATAAACAGAGGTTTTTTGTTTACCCGTAAAAAAAAGAACGCTGAGTGCAATAATATTCTTAGAGTAACCATAAAAGGAAAAAGATCTGAGAACAAGTTAGTCCTGAACCTACTATATTACACAGCCATATGTGTAACATTAGAGAGGCCGAGTCTATGAGGCCTATGTACGCAATAACAAAATATAGCAGTCCAATATTAAAAATATTTAAATACATATAA
>NC_061158.1:62534439-62564062 GCF_022113875.1 Hydra vulgaris
TTGATGGCGTATGTTTTGTAAGCTTGTTTATGTAGAATGGTTTTATTAACGGAATTTCTTTTCCATAAAAATAATTTTCGACTTAACATTTTCTTGATATTTTTAGGGTAATGATGACTCTTTTTACTATGACGTATTTTTCTTACCGGAACAAAACGGTCTATCCCAATTCTCATATGATTATATAAAATGTTCCAATATTCATCAATATTGAATACATAAGAAAACTCGTAGTCCCAATTAATATTCGAAAGGTAAATTAGAAAGTTATTTATATCAGCATTGATGAAATCATAAAAATATTCCGATTTCTTTTCGTACTGATATTTATCGTGAATGTTTAAAGAAAAATGGACTGAGTTATGGTCGCTGGTACTAAAAGGGCACTCAACAGAAATTTTACTTAAAAGAGCATTGTTATTAGAAAAAACAAGGTCTAAAATATTGGATTCGCGTGTTGCTTCGTGAACAAATTGATGCATATCAAGACTATTGACAAGAGTTAAAAATAAGCTATGACATTTTTCGTTCGGTGAGGTGTAGTTTAGCCAGTCAATTTTTGGTAAGTTAAAATCACCCACAATAATAAATTGAGACACTGAGTAGCACAAATCGTTTATAATTGACATCATAGAGACGAGATAGCCAAAATCTATTTTGGAATAAGAATGTGGACGGTAGCATGTAATTTAACGATGTTTGAGGGCTCCAAAGACTAAGTCAACGCAGATAATATCAACATCATTATTGTTTTGAGTAATCGCAACTTGTTCGGACTTAATATCATGTCGACAATAAATAGCGACTCCTCCTCCAATTTTCACACGGTCTTTACGATAAATTGAATAGCCATTAGGACAAACAATATCATTAGTTAGTTTATTGTTAAAAAAGGTTTCACACACGCATATTAAAGCTGGGTTGACTACCTCTGTATATAAATTAAATTCACGAAGTTTATAAGCAAGGCTTCTGGCATTAAAAAGATGAACATATACTTTATTTGAATTATTTGTCGGGCTTATTTTAAAGTTATTATTAATGTTTAAATTTTTTTATTTTAAACAGATATTATTTTTTTTCTTGTATAAGAAATTATTAGACTTGATCTTTTTGGTTAGTTTTAAACTTGACAATTTGCTCATCTTTGATAATAAACCAAAAGGGCTGGTTCTCAGCTAGATTATTTAATCTCTTTCTTTCTGCGAATAATTTTTTCTTACTCTCTCGTTGAGGTAACGTAAGGTCTGGATTAATATAAACTTTGTTTTTGTATTCGTTTATTTTACATAATTTCCTGGCTTCCTTGATTACTTCGTGCGCTGATTGTTTATCCGTCATTTCTACAATTATTATTCCTGGTTTATTATTTTTAGAATTAAAACAATGATGACGTTTGATTTTGCTATTATCTAATTTAAGTACATCAAAAATTTTGTTAAGCGCTTTTTTATCGCCGTCTTTTATTTTCTTAATATCTGTTTCTTTTGATTCATCAACGCCAAAAACTCATATATTTTTCTCCCTTTTTATTCTATCTACGGTTTCAACGGAGACACCGTTAAGAAGATGAGCAGTCGTTTCTTGGTCGTTTATTCCTGTCGTTTAATATATATATATATATATATATATATATATATATATATATATATATATATATATATATATATATATACCCAGCCGGCATTATTACGTTGTTTCAACGTTGAAATTCGGTTGAAGCGTTGTTTCAACGTTGTTCAACTATGTCACAACGTTAAATTAACGTTACCGTTTAAACGTTGAGTATTTAACGTTAATTTAACGTTAAATCAACGTTACCGTTTAAACGTTGATTATTTAACGTTATTTCAACGTCATTATTTTTTCTTTTTTTTTTTTTTTTTTTTTTTTTTTTATTCAACCATATCAATAAAATTTACAAATTTCATCGTAAGCTAATATAAATTGGTTAGGTGTCACTCATATAGTTACAAACTAGTCAATGGAGTGACACCTAAAAAACATAAAAATTTCACGAAAAAATAAATAAATAGAAAGAAAAAAAAAAAAAAAAAAAGGAAACTGAAGTAAAGAGAACAAAAAAAAAAAAAAAAAAAAAAAAAAAGAAAGGAAAAACTTAATATCTGTATATATAAATAATAAAGAAAAGAAGAAAAGATTGTTAAACAAACAAAAATGATATATGTAATAATAATAGTAATAATACAAAATATTAACAATAACAATAAAGTACCAATAATATTAAGAATATTATAATACAATATAAATTGTATGTACAAATCATAGATGAAATTCAATCATTGTTGACAAAAAATACGATATAAAATTTATGCGCGCGCAGAAATGGAAGTAAAAACGTAAACATTATTTCAACGATTAAAGTTATAGAGATTTATAATGGAAAAAAAATGTAAATACTGAACTTATATCATATAAAATTTTCAAGAGATCGAAAACATGTTCAGACGATTTTCCTGAAAGAACATTATCATTTTAAAATCGATATTTTTTGTTTAACTTGGGCTACAATGCTCAAAGACTGATATTATTAAATGTAAATATAAAACAGCTTTTTCAAAAAATGATCCATTAAATTATGTTGAATTTAATGCTAAGCGTTGTTTTTTAATAGAGCCTCAAGAATTAAAAAAGGAAATTGATAACTTTAAAAAAGAACTTCAGCACGAAATAAAAAAATAAAGATTTATTTGAAAAATTAACTTCAACCACATCAGTTATTACTATGAAAACAGACAAACTTGTATATAAACATAATCCAAACAAATCGTGTTATTGCAATTTACTTGTATACAAACATTTATTTTAAAAATAATAGATCTTGCGACTTTTATACTGGCCTTACATCTGTCAATGTGTTTCATCAGTTAGTGCAGTATCACCATTAATCAAAAGAGATAAAGTGATATTAAAAAAACATTTACATCTGTTTTTTGAAATTTAAAAAAATCCTCAACTACTTGGACCAAAATAAATGTAATGCAGCAAAGATGAATTTTTAATGATGCTAATACTTGGATTATTGACAGCTGATTTTGTTGACAAGTTTAATATATTTTTAGGATTAGTGAATGCAATACTTTCTTCATTGTTGAAAGCTTCTAGCTCACTTTTAAACCACATGGTTTTTGTTCCAAGTAAAGATGTTATAAGACAGGCAATGCAAAACAGATTTTAGAAATTAAATTATTCAGACTAACACTAAATTTCAGATATAATAGAATTTATTATGGAAACACCTTAAAATTTTGACTTGAAACTAACAGGGAATGAATACAAACATTACAACAATATAAAAACATTAGTACCCGTAGCTCCAAATTCATCAATAATTTCTTTAAAAAATTTCTAAAGCTTACAGAAGCTAAATTTTGAATAAAAAAATTACATATCGCAACAACTAATTAGATTGTATTACAAAATACTCTTGTATAATGTATGATTAAGGCTTTATTAATAATTTTTTTATACAAATGAAGTGATTTTAATTAAATCCATTTTTATCAGTCACTTTAAAAATATGATGAGTATAATATTAGCTTACAATAATATTAGCTTTACTTGTTGTTGTTTTTTTAGGTGAATCAATTGCAATTGATGGAATATCTTTAAAATGCTGAGGTAATCAAAATAATTTTTAATTATTCAGGAATTTTAAGGATTAAATTATTTAGCAAAAAAATTGTTTGATAATGAGTTCAATTTAAATTAAAAAAAAAAAATTAATATCAGTTCTCTTATCTATTAAAATTTAGAATATTTTCCAACAATTTTGTGACCTCCATGAATATAAAGGGGAAAGGTGGAAATATGCTTTAAGAGCACTAATTTATACGGTGTAGTGAAAGGTATACCTTTATAAGATATGTAAAACTTTTTTATTCTCATTTTTTATATATTCAAAAATTTCTCCTTGTGTTTTTTTTTTTTTTTTTTTTTTCCAATTCTTTTTTATTAACAGCTTCTTTTATTAAATACGATGGAGCGACTGAAACTTAAATTAATGGCATTTTGTCTAACTTCTAAAAATGCGCTTCATTTCGAAAAGGTGGCGGAAAAGAAAAAAAATTTAGATTGATTTATATAAGTTTATATTTATAAAAATCGATCTAAAATTTCTTTATTGAAATATTTACAATTATTTCAATAAAGAAATATTTTCTTTTTGTCTGCTAATTTTTTTTTTTCAGTGTTAATTTAACATTACAAATTAAAACTCAATTATGAAAAAAGCCTAGAATTGAGTTGATGTTTTAAGTAAAATAAGAAAAGCCCAAAAAGTAACTGATGTAATATTTTTAATTTTTGATAAAAAAAAATTCTAATAATGTTTAAAATTGGTATTAATATTAATGTTTATTAGATGAAGAAGATTAAAAAATAAGTAATGTTTATTAGATGAAAATAAGTAAAAAAATAAGTTACAAGTTATTTTTTGGTCTTGAAAATTGTTCGAATGATAATTTATTATTTATCAAAAAATTTTCTTTTTTAATTTTTGTTGTTTTTATATTTTAAATAAAAGTAAATATTATTGTGTCATATATTATAATATATCCTATATTATGCTAATATATTTTATATTAATAATGAGTATTTTTGTTTTTTTGTATTTCTATTTTTTTTCAATATTCCATAATTATCTTTGATAATTATGGAATATTGAAAAAAAATAGATAAGATGTTTATTTTTTAGCAACCTAGTATTCTTTCATTATTTGTCTTTGTTATTGAGCTTTAAGTTATTTGAACATAATATATTCAGAACTCTGCCGAATAATAGAGTAATAAATAAATTAATAAAAATGAGTTTAAAATATAATAAATTTATAAAATAAAGAAAATCTTATCTTTTCTTATAATGTCTACTAATGTTATTGTTTAGCAAGTATCATGGTTATAAAATGTTCAAATTTAGCTAGTTTAATTAGGCCTGTTAGTACTCTTATATTATGGTTTCTTCATTTTTTATTAGTTCATGTAATTTTTTCAAAATCTTATATGCGGAAAGGGGCTGATTTACAAGAAGAAGTAATTCCATCTGATTGGATTAGTGATAAAACTGTTTGTCGGCTTCCAGGTACCAAAGCATTGACTACACTAAAATGCAGTGAAGAATTGGCTTAAGTTTATACAAATAAAAACTAAATTCTCTTCAGGTATTACATCTATCTATTACAATTATTATTTTTTAAATAATGTGGTAAGAAGAGTTATTTTGTTGGTACAAAATATATAACTATTTGTATAACTATTTCAATTCTAAAAGAAAGCAAACAGTATTGTGAAAATTTTAAATTCACAACTACAAAAGAAAAATGTGATAATGAGAATGTTGACAAGTGGATGCAAAATTTGCACACAAGTGGAAACGTGGATGCAAATTTTCCACTTGTGTGGTTTGGATGGTTCTCCACAATATAATATATCTCCACAAGCATAATATTAAATTTACTTCATGTTTTTTTACAGATAAATCAATTACAGTTAATTGGTGGAGTTACCTCATTTATAATCAGGGTGTCTGCAGCTCCTCTAAAATCCTCTAAAGTCCTCTTTTTTTAAAACCACTTCTAAAATCCTCTAATATCCTCTAAAGAGGTAAAAATTTGATCAAAGCTCCTCATTAATTTTTCCTTTTTTAATTTTTGATGGATGTATAATGTTCAAAATATCCATTCTCGGTCTGCAAAACTGGCTAACGCCATGAAGTGCATGGAATTGTAAAAAATTGCTTTAGAAAATGCATGCTATTTAACATAACAAATGACATTATTTGATTCCTGTCCATGCCCCATAAGTGTATAAACATGGACGTTAAACCATTAATAAATGGTCACATAAAATTTCTTATAAAAATTTTATGTGGCCACCCCGAAAATTATTTTTCAATGCTAGAAATGTTTTATATTTTGATTATTAATTTATTTTTAATATATTAAAAAGGTTGTTTTATTTAAATTAAATATTTGAAAAAGTTATAAATAACAAACTAACAGTTAAATTATTTTTAAAAAAATTCAGAGTATTTTCGAAAAGTTATATGGCCTCCATGGATATGAAGGGCAAAGGTGGAAAAATATGTTTTAAGAACACTAATCTATATGGCGTTGAAAAAGACATACCTTCATAAGTTGTAACACTTTTCCATTCAATATTTATTTTTTAAATCTTCCCTTTTTGTTTTTTTTTTTAATATATTTTTTTATTTACAGCTTCTTATATTGTACTCAATGGACCAAAAGAACACTCGGTTAATGAAACATTGTTTGACTTTCTAAATTACGCTTTATTTCAAAAAGGTGGTGGAAAAGAGAAGAAATTTGTGTAGATTTTATTCAATTACAAGTAAATATATGTAATATTTGAATATGTATTTTTGAATAAAACAAGTTTTATCTCTTTCTTTAATCATACCTAGCTATTTTAACTAAACTAAACTAAAAAAGTTCTAAATAGTCTAAGTATAGACTATGAATAGATTTAATATCCATAATATACCTTGATAATGTATAGCAACACTAATGTACATGCATAGTACGTTTTGATAGTGATCATATTTTGACGCACATAGCACGTTTACATACATATATACATTTTGACATACATAGCACGTTTTGATGGTGAAAAAGTGTTTTACAGTCGTTTAACGTTGATAAATCAACGTTAAAAAAACTATCATTTTAAACGTTGTATCAACGTAAATTCAACGTTGTTGTAACGTTTTTTCGCATCGAATTAACGTTGATATAACGTTTGAATCTAACGTTGATTTAACGTTGATAAATCAACGTTGAAAAAAACTTTCATTCTAAACGTTAAATCAACGTAAATTCAACGTTATTGTAACGTTTTTTCGCGTCGAGTCAACGTTGATATAACGTTTGAACCTAACGTTGAGTTAACGTTGATAAATCAACGTTTAAAAAAACTTTCATTCTAAACGTTAAACCAACGTTAATTCAACGTTAGGTTTCAACGATATTTCAACGTTATTTCAACGTTATTTGCCGGCTGGGTATATATATATATATATATATATATATATATATATATATATATATATATATATATATATATATATATATATATATATATATATATATATATATATATATATATATATATATATATATATATATATATATATATATATATATATATATATATATATATATATATATATATATATATATATATATATATATATATATATATATATATATATATATATATATATATCCCAGACAGCAAGCTTACATTGGTCCATGGTAAGTTTTAACATTAGCAAGTTTATTTCGTTGGGCCTACATTTAGCCAATGTTTTTTTTCAGCGTTTTATTTTCAATTCTGAAAATCAGTTTTTTGCAAGTATCGTACCAACATTTAGCCAATGTTGTTTTTTCGGCGTAATATTGCAATTCTACAAATTGGTTTTCGCAATTATTGTACTACGTTGGGCCAACATTTGGCCAATGGTAGTTTAGGCTTAAAATTTTGCTATAAAAATCTGTTCTTACATTTATACCGTAGCCAATATTCGGCAAATGTAGTTGCGGATTAGTTTATATTTTTTATTTGTTGCAAAATATTTTTAAAAATGGTATCGTTTGACAGAATAAGAAAAAGGTTTTGATACCCAGACAGCAAGCTTACATTGGCCCAATGTAAGTTTTAACATTGGCAAGTTTATTTCGTTGGGCCAACATTTAGCCAATGTTTTTTTTCGGCGTATTTTTTTTCAATTCTGCAAATCATTTTTTTTGCAAATATCGGACTATATTGGGCCAACATGTGGCCAATGTTTTTTTTCGGCGTAATATTGCAATTCTACAAATCGCTTTTTTCAATTATCGTACTACGTTAGGCCAATATTTGGCCAATGTAGTTAAGGCTTAATATTTTGCCGTTTTTACATTTATACTGTAGCCAATATTCGGCCAATGTTGTTTCGGATTAGTATATACTTTTAAATTGTTTCGAAACATTTTTTAAAAATGGTATCGTTTGACAGAATAAAAAAAAGTTTTGATACTATTATATATCTTTCTATTTATTTAAATTATAGAAATAAAAAAAAGAGAAGCTATATTTATTAATCTTCTAATAAGAAGTGAATTTTATCTTCTAATAAGATTATTAATATTCTAATAAGAAGTAAACTTCAAGAGATTCTCGTGACTTAATGTTTTGTTTTTTAAAATTAAATATTTGTTAACATTTAAATAATATGCTTAAAACATTTTTTACTACAATCTAAATTATTAATGTAATAATAAAGGCAATAATCAAATTATTTTTGTGTAAGATCTTAAAGTTATTTTTTTATTTTTATTGCTGTATTGGCATTTCAAAAGTTTGTTTTATTTAATAATCTTTATTAAATTTAATTTATTAAATTTTATTATTATTTTATAAAATTTATTATTATTATTTATAATTAAATGAAACATTTCAAATGTTCGATTTATCTAATAAAAACTATATTGTAAATGCCTTCTTTATTAAATAAATCAAACATTTAAAATGTCATAAAGTATAATTTTTTTTTCATTATATATAATAGTTTAGATTATATAGCTATTATAAGATATATTGTTAAAGGTATCAATAATATATATGTTGCATTAAAGTTGTTAGAAGCTGATATTTTACATTTTAAATATGTTTCTTTTGTTTGATTTTTTCTGTGTTTGATTATGAAACCCCATCTACTAACATATTAAAACAGTGTACAAAAAGTGATGTTACTAGAACTTATATTTTACTTATTTAAAACTTTCTAATATTCCATCTTTCCGAGGCAGAGGGACATTATTCTTGTTTTAATAATTTTTTAATTTAATATCTCTGGATATTTTTCATATTTAGTTTGTGTACAAGAGCTTACAACTTTAAGCTTATACATTAACTTTAGTTATAACTTAATTATTAATGATTTGATTTATAGATTTTTAAAGCAATACAAGATTGAATTTAGCATAAAGCTAAATTTCTGCTCTGGAGACAAAAAAGGAAGACAGCGAAAATGGCCAGTCAAAATAAAGATTGAAGAGACAAAAAATTGTGTATATCTTGGTGAAAAAGTCAGAGTGTTAATTAACATTTTGGTATGTAATAATCAAAATATCAAAGTTTACACCACAGGCTTTGTCAGGAAGCGAGAGCGATCGCTCTCGATTACTGACCACAGAAAATATATTTAGTTGCAAAAAACTGGCCCGGTTATTTAGTTGTTTTGAGAACATTTAAGTTTATAATTTTAACAAAATATTTTTGTTGGATTTCAAAGTTGGTGTCACCAACTTTCAAAACCATGTGAAATCAAATGTTGAAAAAAACAACAGTATTTGTATTTATATCAGTATTCATATCAGTTTAAAGTTTTAAGAGTTGCTGGTGATTCATTATTATTTATTATATAAACATTTATTTTAATTTATCTAATAGACGAAGGTAATACAATATTTTTATAGATGATATTATTTTTGAAAAAAGTGTTATTAAAATTCAGAACTAAAATATGTAAAAAAAATTATTTACAAACATTGGACAAGGTCCGTACTGTACTTTGAAAATCTGGAAAATTTGTTAATATTGGCTAAAGCCGTGGAAAACCTGGAAAAGTCAGGAAATTATTTTTTTCTTTAGATAGTCATGGAAAAATCAGTAATTCTAGTTAAGAAGTTACTCGTTTCATAAATGAACGCTGTATTTTGAAAACGTGATGGGTCACACTTTTTTTAAAAGTGAGGTTATTTGAAAAGAATAATTTCAAAAAAATATTCTTTTCAAATAACCTCACTTAAAATAAAAGAATATTAAGATAAGAAAAGATTTTTTTACACAAAATAAAGATTTTTTTAGATAAAATAAAGATTGTTCTAGGTAAAATAAAGACTTTTTTAGAGAAAAGAAACAATTTTTAGATAAAATAAAAATAAAATTTTTTGCAGGAGAAATATTTTTCACTTCCTTGTAAAATTTTAATTTTATGACTTATCACGTTTTCAAAATACAACGCTCAATTAAGCTATTATGCTTTTTTGGTGCTACCCATTTATTTTTTCTGAAACTTATGCTTTTCTTAGTGTTCATTCTTAGTCGTCATTGAAGTACAACTTGGTAAATTTGCCCCTCTGTCTTTAATTTTATCTGTTTTATTAGTGATTGTTGTATTTACTTTCATAAATTCTAAATATAGTATGTAATTAGTTGGATAGTTTCATATAAATAAAATTAACTTTATTGTTTCAAGATAAAGTTGTATCCTTGAAAGATATGCTGGTATTATTGGCACAATGGGCAAGCATTAAAGTGCAACTTGGTGAACTACAAAACACATCAAATTCAGTTATAAAAATTTGAGTAACAAAGGTATGCTAATTCTTGTATTGCCTGAAAGAGTGTCATTTCCATTAAAAGCAGTAAAGAATTCAAGTACTCTCGAAAAAAAAGACAAGAAAATACTTAAGTAAATGGTAAATATTTTTTAATGATCTGTTTATGCATTTTGTATAATATCTTAGTACAGTTTATAAACTTTAAATAAAATACTCTTTGAAGATTTTTTGTAAATTACATTTTATATTAATTTAAGTCTAAACAAAAGTTACTTTAATTATTGCCAGGTTGTGTATTTTTGCAGATCAATTATTTGGCACAAATCGGAGTTAAAGACAAAGAAGATTGTATATTTTAATTGCTAAAAATAGTTTTTTAAAATGGCCTATTTGTAAAATTAAACTATGCAGGGAAAAGACAAAAAATTGGAATAGAAAAAATGTTGATTGCATATGCTGCTATTGGTAAGTGGTTTAGAAAAGTTTATTTTTTCAGTTTCAATTTGCATTACAGAATTACTTTCAATTTGTTATGTTTCTTTGGTGCATAATTAAACAAACAACTATTTTTTTTTGCAGAAAAGTCAAATAAGCATGGCTTATGCAGACATGTGATAGAGATAGAGAAAGAAAAAATGATTATCGTGGGCACCAAATATCATAAGCTAACACGATTCAATAACAAGTAGCTCAGCCAATATCGAAACTACTCTATAAATTTTATAGTGAATTTTTTTATTTAAAACTCAATGCGTCAGTTTTTGGTTTAAGCTTACTGTTTGCAATATGTATATTTAACAGATAAGTTATGTTAAATAAATAAATTTTTATACTTGTATCATACATTCTTTTTTTTCTCTATAAATTTTCAATGTGGCGATGCAAATCATCTTATTTGTAACAACGATCTAATGTTGCATAAAACGTTAGGCCGATATATAACATACGATATTGGGCCAATGTTGTATACAACGTTAGGCCAATGTTGTATACAACATTGGCCTAACGTTATATACAACGTGGGGCCAATGTTGGGTAAACGTTGTATACAACATTGGGCCAATGTTGTACACAACATTGGGCCAATACCTAACCAATGATCAAACCTGCATTGGGCCAACATCGACTTTCAACGTTGGGCCAATGCATCATCATGCATTGGCTCAACGTTGGTCAAATGTAAGCTTGCTGTCTGGGTATTATCTTTTCATTTTTTTAAATTATAAAAATAAAAAAAAGAAGCTATATTTATTGATCTTTTAAGAATCTTAAAATATTTCTTATAAGAAATAAACTTCATGAGATTCTTGTGACTTAATGTTTTGTTTTTGTAAAAATGAAATATTTGTTAACATTTAAATAATATGCTCAAAACATTTTTTACTACGATCTAAATTATTAATGTAATAATACAGGCAATAAATAAAATATTTTTGTGTAAGATCTTTAAGTTATTTTTTTATTTTTATTGCTGAATGGGCATTTCAAATGTTTGATTTATTCAATAATCTTTATTAAATAAAGGAAACATTTCAAATGTTCGATTTATTTAATAAAAAAGACATTTTAAATGTCTTTTTTATTTAATAAATCAAACATTTAAAATGTCATACAGTATAACTTTTTTTTTTCATAATTTATTTATAATAGTTTAGATTATATAGCTATTATAAGATATATTATTAAAGGTATCAATAATACATATGTGGCCATGATGTTGTTAGAAGCTGATATTTTACATTTTAAATATGTCTCTTTTGTTTGATTTTTTTCGAGTTTGATTGTGAAACCCCATCTACTAACATATTAAAACAGTTCGCAAAAAGTGATGCGACTAGAATTTATATTTTACTTATGTAGAGCTTTTTAATATTCCATCTTTCTGAGGTAGAGGGACATTATTCTTGGTTTTTTTATTTTTTAAATTAATATATCTGGATATTTTTCATATTTAGTTTGTGTACAACAGTTAACAACTTTAAGCTTTGACAATATTAACTTTAGTTATAACTTAATTATTAATGATTTGATTTATAGATTTTTAAAGCAATACAAGATTGAATTTAGCATAAGGCTAAACTTCTGCTCTAGAGACAAAAAAGGAAGACAGCGAAAATGGCCAGTCAAAATAAAGATTGAAGAGACAAAAAATTGTGTATATTTTGGTGTAGATGATTTATCCTCAATTTTTTATAATAAAACAAAAAATATAATCAAACTTTGGGATTTACCTGTGACTCCAAAGTCTTTACAGAAGTTCAATGTTTGCTCTGAGAAGTTGAATTATTTACGCTCAAAGTTGAATTATTTACGCTCAAACTATTTTATTCGTAGTGATCTAATAGTATACTCTCCGAAATACCTGGAATCTATTATTGTTGAAATCGTCAATCCCCTTAAATAAAATATTATTGTTGACACTATATATCGACATCCATCAATGAACTCTAATGAATTCATTACTGGTCATTTTAATCCCTTGCTTGAGAGGCCTAGTTTAGAAAATAAACAAGTTGTCCTTAAGGGTGATTTCAATATGGACTTGTTAAATTATAATGAATCGAAAGTTATCTCTAGTTATCTTGATACATTATGTTCTTATTCTTTTTTCCCGTCTATAATTCAACCTACACGTATAACTGCTACATCTAAGACACTCATTGATAATATCTTTTTAAATTTCCAAACTCCTGATTTAATTTCAGGCAATCTTACTATATCAATTTCTGATCATATGGCATAGTTTATCTGCATTCCTTGTCTTTCTTCCAAAAAAACTAAGGAGGTAATATTCAGACGAACCTTCCAAAATTTCGATAATAAATAATTTATTAAGGATATCTCTAATGCAGACTGGCAAATACAAATTACAAATAACATAATGTACATGAATCATTGCACTATTTTTTTAAAACTTTTAACAAAATTCTTGATCAACATGCACCCTATAAAAAACTAACTGCTAAACAAATTAAACTTAAATCAAAACCTTAAGTTACCAATGGAATTCTAAAATCAATATCTATTAAAAACAAACTATATAAACAATATATAAAAGCAAAAAATCATAACATTAAAATTCATATTTTTAATAAATTTAAATGGTACAGAAATAACATTTGCAATTTACTAAAACTTTCTAAAAAATCATATTACATCAATTTTTTTAACAATAACCTTTACAATGTAAAAAAATATTTTGAAAGGTATAAAAGAAATTATTAATATCAAACCTTCTTCCTTTTCGAGTAAATCTATTAATCTCAAATTTAATGGCAATACAATTTCAGACAGCAAAGCTGTATCAAACATATTTAATAATTAATTTGTAAATACTCAACAAACACTGTTAACAAAAATTGTTTCACCTAAATGTAATTTTTCAGACTATTTAAATAATCCAAATATTAAATCCTTTTTTATAGATCCAGTCACTGAAAATGAAGTATTAAATCTTATAAAAAGTTTACAAAGTAAAAAAAGTTTAGGTATCAATAGTATTCCCACGTTTCTTCTCAAACTTGTTTTCCTTATCATCTCAAAGCCTCTCTGTACAATGATAAATAGCTCTTTTGAAAATGGACTTTTTCCAGATGTCTTTAAAATAGCTAAAGTTATTCCACCTTATAAAAAAGGCTCTAGAACTGACCACACTAACTATCGCCCAATTTCGTTACTGTCAAACATCAGTAAAATATTTGAAAAAGCTATGCACAACAGACTTTACAATTTTTTAGATAAATATCAATGTCTTTACAAACACCAATATGGGTTTCGAAGCAAGCATTCCACAACGCATGCACTTATTGAAATCAATGAGGTTATCAGAAAAGCTCTTGACAATAAGCTTTTTGGTTATGGTGTGTTTGTTGATCTACAGAAAGCATTTGACACTGTTGATCATTCTACTCTTCTAAGTAAACTGGAATACTATGGTATTAGAGGAATTTCTCTCCAATGGTTTACCTCATATCTTTATAATAGGTTTCAATTTGTATCTATTAACGGTAACACATCTTCTTTAGTAAAATGCACTACAGGTGTACCTCAAGGCTCTGTATTAGGGCCATTGCTTTTCCTTGTTTTCATTAACGACCTTAATTTATCATTAAAATATACAACTTCCTACCATTTTGCTGATGACACTAACTTACTTTTAATTAATAAATCATTAAAAAAAATAAACAAATATATTAATCATGATCTATCTAATCTAATTCAATGGCTTCGATCTAACAAACTGTCTCTGAATACTACTAAAACTGAAATTATCATCTTTAAATCAAAACAATCTAAAATTAGTAAACACCTAAATTTGTGGTCAAAAAATCAATCCAGTTACGTACCTAAAGTATCTTGGAATCAAAATTGACTCAAATTTAACTTTTTCTCAACATCTTAAGGACTTGTCAATAAAACTATGTAGATCGAATGGGATGTAAGCTAAAATTCGTCATTATGTCAATCTTGAAACTCTTATCAATATATACCATGCCATTTTTGGATCACATCTTAGGTATGCGTGTCAAATTTGGGGACAAATCCGCACCCAAGAAATTTTAAGATTCCAACTTACAAAACAAAGCATTAAAAATAATATATTTTCAGCATTATCAATCTAACTCCGATCATCTTTATTTTTTATCCAAAATACTCAAAATTGATGATCTAGTTCAATTATTAAATTGCCATTTTGTCTTTAATTATAAACAAAAATGTCTACCCAGCACATTTACAAATTTTTTACTGTTAGAGAAAGCTGTCGCTATCATCTACGATCTGCTAACAGCTATAATCTTCATGTACCAAATCATTCTTCTGTAAAATATGGTCTAAAATCCATAAAATACCAAAGTGTAAAATCATGGAACAGTCTACCTTCACCATTAAAATCAATTGACTCTATTACTAATTTCAAAACTGTCTTTTTAACTATTTTTTAGCAAGATATTATACCTGAAGACTCTCAAATATGTTGTTATGCTTTTATTATTACTACTTTCTTGATACCTATTAATTTTTTTATTATTTTTTTGTTCTCATATTTTTATTGTTATTATTAGTATTGGTATTAATGATATTCTTCTATCTTTATTAGTAAATTGTTATTTTTATTTATAACATAATAAGTACTATTATTGCTTTTTTAATTTTTTCTTAAATTTATTTACTACTTATACTATGTAATTGTTATTACCACTATTATTGCTATTACCTAATATTGATTGTATAATATCTTTATTATTATTGTAAGTATTATTACTAATAATATTCCTTCTTATCGTCATCTTATTATTATTGTTAATATTATTTCTATAATTATTATCAATACTATTATTATTGTTATTATAATCACTTTTATTGTAATGTTGCAGGTTTTTACTTTAGATTAGTACTTGTACTATTTGTAAAAGTCCTTGAAATTTTACAACTTATTTCAAAATATATTGAATTGAAAAAATTGAATTGAATTGAATGAACAAAATTTATTAAATGGTAAGTTTTTATATAAAAGTCTTTATGTCTTATGATTGAAAATCTTTTTTCATAGCTTTAACTTTTACAATTTAAAAGACTTTTTCATATATAATGGTCAAAAGGTCAGAGTGTTAATTAACATTTTATTGTATAATAATCAACATATCAAAGCTTATACCACAGGCTAAAATATGTAAAAAAAATTATTTACAAACATTGGACAAGGTCCGTACTGTACCTTGAAAATCTGGAAAATTTGTTAATATTGGCTAAAGTTGTGGAAAACCTGGAAAAGTCAGGGAATGATTTCTTTAGATAGTCATGAAAAAATCATTAATTCTAGTTAAGAAGTTACTCGTTTCACAATTGATTGCTGTGTTTTGAAAGCGTGATAAGTCACACTTTTTTTAAATGTGAGGTTATTTGAAAAGAATATTTTTTTTTTAAGAAAAGATAAAATTATAAGATAAAATCAAGATTTTTTTAGAATAAATAAAGATTTTTTTTAGATGAAAGAAACAATTTTTAGATAAACTAAAAATAAATTTTTTTACAGGAGAAATGTTTTTCATTCTCTTGTAAAATTTTAATTTTGTGACTTGTCACATTTTCAAAATACTCAATTAAGCTATGTTTTTTTTTGGTGCAACCCATTTATATTCTCTGAAATCTATATTTTTTATTAGTATTCATTCTTAGTCATCCTTAATAATAAGATCCATACTAACATGTATAGTGAGATTTATACTAATATCCAACTTAACTAATAGCTAAGTTTTATAAGTTTTGTCATTCAAAGCAGGTACAATCTTAGCATTTCCATTACAGTAGATAGTAATTTTAAACATTTTGTAAAAACCATTGTTAAAAATGGTCAGGGAAATTCATCTGAGTTTTCATAAAGATCATTGAATTTTATAAAAATAGTTGGCTACAAACCCTGTTGGAGAAACATTGTTTTAATATGAAATTTTTTGTTTTACAGTGCAATCTGTATCTTAAACATTATTTGTATTGTGTCAGTGCCAGAAAATGAATACACACCTGCTAATTTCACAATTCATAAAAATATTATAAATCCATTAGCAAGTATGAATTTTTATCATTAAAAATTTGCCCCTCTGTCTTTAATTTTATCTGTTTTATTAGTGATTGTTGTATTTACTTTCATAAATTCTAAATATTATATGTAATTAGTTGTATAGTTTCATAATAATATAATTAACTTGTATACAACATTAGCCCAATATAAATGTTAGGCTAATATATTGTTGTATACAATATTGAGCCAATGTTGTATAGAACATTGGCCTAACGTTATAAACAACGTTGGGCCAATGTTGGATAAACGTTGTATACAACATTGTTTCAAGATAAAGTTGTATCCTTGAAAGACATGCTGGTATTATTGGCACAATGGGCAAGCATTAAAGTGCAACTTGGTGAACTACAAAACACATCAAATTCAGTTATAAAAATTTGAGTAACAAAGGTATGCTAATTGTTGTATTGCCTGAAAGAGTGTCATTGTCATTAAAAGCAATAAAGAATTCAAGTACTCTCGAAAAAAAAGACAAGAAAATACTTAAGTAAATGGTAAATATTTTTTAATGATCTGATTATGCATTTTGTATGATATCTTAGTGCAATTTATAAACTTTAAATAAAATACTCTTTGAAGATTTTTTGTAAATTACATTTTATATTAATTTAAGTCTAAACAAAAGTTACTTTAATTATTGCCAAGTTGTGTATTTTTGCAGGTCAATTATTTGTCACAAATTGGAGTTAAAGACGAATGAAATTGTATATGTTATTTACTAAGAATAGTTTTTTAAAATGGCCTAGCTGTAAAATTAAACTATGCCGGAAGAGGACAAAAATTGGAATAGGAAAAATGTTGATTGCATATGTTGCTATTGGTAAGTAGTTTAGAAAAAATTATTTTTTTAGTTTTAATTTTGCATTACAGAATTACTTTCAATTTGTTATGTTTCTTTGGTGCATAATTAAACAAACAACAATTTTTTTTGCAGACTCTGTGAAGTCAAATAAGCATGGCTTATGCAGACATGTGATAGAGAAAGCGAAAGGAAATATAATAACCGTGAGCACCAAATATTATAAGCTAAACACGATTCAATTACAAGTAGCTCAGCCAATATCGAAACTACACTATAAATTTTATAGTGAATTTTTTTATTTAAAACTCAATGTTTTAAGTTTGCTGTTTGCAATATGTATATATAAATGAGAAATTATGTTAAATAAAAAATGTTTATACTTGTATCATACATTCTTTTTTTCCTCTGTAAATTTTCAATGTAGCGATGCAAATCCTCTTATTTGTGACAACGATCTTATGTAGCATAAAACGTTAGGCCGATATCTTGTTGTATACAACATTGGCCCAATATAAACGTTAGGCTAATATATTGTTGTATACAATATTGAGCCAATGTTGTATACAAAACTGGCCTAACGTTATAAACAACGTTGGGCCAATGTTGGATAAACGTTGTATACAACATTGGGCCAATGTTGTACACAACGTTGGGCCAATACCTAACCAATGATCAAACCTGCATTGGGCCACCAGCGACTTTCAACGTTGGGCAAATGCATTATTATGCATTGGCCCAACGTTGGTCTAATGGAAGCTTGCTGTCTGGGATATATATATATATATACATATATATATATATATATATATATATATATATATATATATATATATAATATATATATATATATATATATATATATATATATATATATATATATATATATATATATATATATATATATATATATATATATATATATATATATACATATTTACATATATATATATATATATATATATATATATATATATATATATATATATATATATATATATATATATATATATATATATATATATATATATATATATATATATATATATATATATATATATATATATATATATATATATATATATATATATATACATAAGACAAACTTATTTTAAGGTTTTTGTTTGTTTAGAATAAACAACAATATAAAAAAAGAGAGCAATATTATACGAAAAAAAAATACATGTCCCAGACAGCAAGCTTACATTGGCCCAATGTAATTTTTAACATCGGCAAGTTTATTCCGTTGGGCCAACATTTAGCCAATGTTTTTTTCGGCGTATTTTTTTCAATTCTGCAAATCTGTTTTTTGCAAATATCGTACTATATTGGGCCAACATTTAGCCAATGCTTTTTTTTTCGGCGTAATATTGCAATTCTACAAATCGGTTTTTTTCAGTTATCGTACCAATGTTTGGCCAATGTAGTTTAGGCTGAATATTCGGCCAATGTAGTTTCGGATTAGTCTATACTTTTAAACATTTTTTATAAATGGTATCGTTTGACAGAACAAAAAAAGGTTTTGATACTATTATTTATCTTTCCATTTATTTAAATTATAAAAATAAAAAAAAGAAGATTTATTAATCTTCTAATAAGAAGTAAATTTTATCTTCTAATAAGATTATTAATCTTCTAATAAGAAGTAAACTTCAAGAGATTCTCGTGACTTAATGTTTTGTTTTTTTAAAACGAAATATTTGTTAACATTTAAATAATATGCTTAAAACATTTTTTACTACAATCTAAATTATTAATGTAATAATAAAGGCAATAATCAAATTATTTTTGTGTAAGATCTTAAAGTTATTTTTTCATTTTTATTGCTGTATTCGCCTTTCAAATGTTTGTTTTATTTAATAATCTTTATTAAATTTTATTATTATTTTATAAAATTTATTTTTATTATTTATAAATAAATGAAACATTTCAAATGTTTGATTTATTTAATAAAGAAGACATTTTAAATGTCTTCTTTATTAAATAAATCAAACAATAAAATGTCACACAGTATAATTTTTTTTTTCATTATTTATAATAGTTTAAATTATATAGCTATTACAAGATATATTATTAAAGGTATCAATAATATATATGTGGCATTGAAGTTGTTAGAAGCTGATATTTTACATTTTAAATATGTCTCTTTTGTTTGATTTTTTCTGTGTTTGATTATGAAACCCTGTCTACTTACATTAAAACAGTGTACAAAAAGTGATGTTACTAGAACTTATATTCTACTTATGTAGAGCTTTCTAATATTCCATCTTTCCGAGGTAGAGGGACATTATTCTTGGTTTAATTATTTTTTAATTTAATATCTCTGGATATTTTTTATATTTAGTTTGCGTACAACAGTTAACAACTTTAAGCTTATACGTTAACTTTAGTTATAACTTAATTATTAATGATTTGATTAATAGATTTTTAAAGCAATACAAGATTGAATTTAGCATAAGGCTAAATTTCTGCTCTGGAGACAAAAAAAGAAGACAGCGAAAATGACCTGTCAAAATAAAGATTGAAGAGACAAAAAATTGTGTATATCTTGGTGTAAATGATTTATCCTCATTTTCTTATAATAAAACAAAAAATATTATTAAAGTTTGGGATTTACCTATAACTCCAAAGTCTTTACAGAAGTTTAATGTTTGCTCTGAGAAGTTGAATGAACAAATTTATTAATGGTTAAGTGTCTAATGATTGAAAATCTTTATTCATAGCTTTAACTTTTACAATTTTAAAAACTTTTTCTTATATTACGGTCAAAAAGTCATGGTGTTAAATAACATTTTAGTATGTAATAATCAAAATATCAAAGCTTACACCACAGGCTTGGTCAGGAAGCAGGAGCAATCGTTCTCGAATACTGATCACAGAAAATATATTTAGTTGCGAAAAACTGGCCAGGTTTTTTAGTTGTTTTAAGAACATTAAAGTTTATGAACGTAACAAAAAATTTTTGTTGGATTTCAAAGTTGATGTCACTAACTTTGAAAACCATTTAAAATCAAATATTGAAAAAAACAACAGTATTTGTATTTATATCAGTTTAAAGTTTTTCATATCAGTTTAAAGTTTTAACAGTTGATGGTGATTCATTATTATTTATTGTATAAACGTTTATTTAAATTTATCTAATAGACGAAGGTAATACAATATTTTTATAGATGATATTATTTTTAAAAATAGTGTTATTAAAATTCAGAACTAAAATATGTAAAAAAAATTATTTACAAACATTTGACAAGGTCCGTACTGTACCTTGAAAATCTGGAAAATTTGTTAATATTGGCTAAAGTTGTGGAAAACCTGGAAAAGTCAGGAAATTATTTTTTTATTTAGATAGTCATGGAAAAATCAGTAATTCTAGTTAAGAAGTTACTCGTTTCACAAATGAACGCTGTATTTTGAAAACGTGATGAGTCACACTTTTTTTAAAAGTGAGGTTATTTGAAAAGAATATTTTCATAAAAATATTCTTTTCAAATAACCTCATTTAAAATAAAAAAATATTAAGATAAAATAAAGATTTTTTTAGATAAAATAAAGATTTTTTTAGATAAAATAAAGATTGTTTTAGAGAAAAGAAACAATTTTTAAATAAAATAAAAATAAAAATTTTATAGGAGAAATATTTTTCACTCCCTTGTAAAAATTTTATTTTTTGACTTGTCACATTTTCAAAATCCAACGCTCAATTAAGCTATTATGTTTTTTTTGTTTTATTTTACAGGAGAAATATTTTTCACTCTCTTGTAAAGTTTTTATTTTGTGATATGTCACATTTTCAAAATCCAACGCTCAATCAAGTTATTATGTTTTTTTTGGTGCTACCCATTTATTTTTTCAGAAACTTATGTTTTTCTTAGTGTTCATTCTTAGTCGTCATTAAGTATAACTTGGTAAACTACAAAACACATCAAATTCAGTTATAAAAATTTGAGTAACTAAGGTATACTAATTATTGTATTGCCTGAACGAGTGTCATTGCTATTAAAAGCAGTGAAGAATTCAAGTACTCTGGAAGAAAAGAAAATATGTAAGTAAATGGTAAATATTTTTTTATAATTTTTTTATGTATTTTGTTTGATATCTTAATACAATTTATATACTTTAAATAAAATACTCTTTGAAAATTTTTTTTAAATTACATTTTATATTAATTTATTCTAAATAAAAGTTACTTTAATTATTGCCAGGTTGTGAATTTTTGCAGGTCAATTATTTGGCACAAATCGGAGTTAAAGACAAAGGAGATTGTATATTTTATTTGCGAAAAATAGTTTTTTAAAATGGCCTAGTTGTAAAATTAAACTATGCAGGGAGAGGACAAAAAATTGGAATAGAAAAAATGTTGATTGCATATGTTGCTATTGGTAAGTGGTTAAGAAAAGTTTACTTTTTCACTTTCAATTTTCCATTACAGAATTACTTTCAATTTGTTATATTTCTTTGGTGCATAATTAAACAAACTATTTTTTTTTGCAAAAACTGTGAAGTCAAATAAGCATGGCTTATGTAGACATGTGATAGAGATAGAGGAAGAAAAAATAATAATCGTGGGCACCAAATGTCATAAGCTAAACACTATTCAATAACAAGTAGCTCAGCCAATATCGAAACTACTCGATAAATTTTATTGTGAATTTTTTTATTTAAAACTCAATGTGTCAGTTTTTGGTTTAAGTTTAGTGTTTGCAATATGTATATTTAACAGATAAGTTATGTTAAATAAATAAATTTTTATACTTGTATCATGCATTTTTTTTTTTTCTCTATAAATTTTCAATGTAGCAATGCAAATCATCTTATTTGTAACAACGATCTAATGTTGCATAAAACGTTAGGCCGATATATAACATACGATATTGGGCCAATGTTGTATACAACGTTAGGCCAATTTCGTATACAACGTTGGGTCAATGTTAAATACAACGTTGGGCCAATGTTGGGTAAACGTTGTATGCAACATTGGGCCAATGTTGTACACAACATTGGGCCAATGTTGTACACAACATTGGGCCAATACCTAACCAATGATTAAACCTGCATTGGACCAACATCGACTTTCAACGTTGGGCCAATGCATCATCATGCATTGGCCCAACGTTGGTCCAATGTAAGCTTGCTGTCTGGGGTTTATTTTGTGAAAATATTCAAAACCATATAAATATTGAAAATGACTCAAAAAAAGAAAATTCAATTTATTGATTTAGTTGTTTATAAGCATAGAGCAAATGCATTTTATGATCTTTTAAAAGAAAAAAAAGATGGTTTAAAAATTTGCTTTGACAACCAACAAAACCAAGTCATCCCTAAAGTTCCAGATCAGCAAGCTTATTATAGTAGACAACTGCACATATACAACTTATGTGTTGTAGAAAATTAAAATAACGGATCTTTAAGTCAAGATAATGTCACTCTCAATACTTGGAATGAGATTACTAACCCTGACGGAGAAAGATCCTTTACGAAAATATTCCATGGATTTCCATGGGTACTTCAAGTAAAACCCATGGTATTCTAATAATATACTATAGTTTTCCCATCGAAAACAGAATTTTCATGGGTGAATTTCCATGAAAGTTTAAATCCCATAGATTTCCATGGGTGAACTATGTTTTTTTGTTCATTGCTCATATTGCACCATGGGTTTTACGAATGCCTTTTTAAAGATGCCGTCATATCTCATTATTTATTTAATTTAAAAGCTGTCTCAATAAAATAATGAAAATAATAGATCGGACAAAAAAAAAAAAGCTTTTTTTAACTTGCAATTTATAAGTAATAATATATTTGTTGCTGCCTTGTTCTATATAAATGTTACTAACATGTTACTAACCAAATATATATATATATATATATATATATATATATATATATATATATATATATATATATAATATATATATATATATATATATATATATATATATATATATATATATATATACATATATATACATATACAAATATATATATATATATATATATATATATATATATATATATATATATATATATATATATACATATACAAATGTATATATATATACATATACAAATGTATATATATATATATATATATATATATATATATATAATATATATATATATATATATATATATATAAATATATATATATATATATATATATATATATATATATATATATATATGTATACATATACACTATATATATATATATATATATATATATATATATATATATATATATATATATATATATATATATATATATATATATATATATATATATATATATATATATATATATATATATATATATATATGTATATATATATATAAACATACATATATATGATGCTTTTTTTTTTTCCTTTTTTTTTTATTAGTTGATTAAGGTGCCCCAAGAAGTCCTTACGGTCTTATCACAGTGCACCACGGAAGAGCATTTAATGAGAAGTTCACTCCTCCTTCTCAACCAATGTCGCAAAACATGCCCAGAGGTGGGGTTTGAACCACGAATCTTATGTTTCTGAGGCAAGTGCCGTAACACTGCGCCACGGCTGCTTTATGAGCGGTTCTCACTAAAGTTAAATCTTCTGATGAAATATATATGAAATTTATGCCTTCAGTGTTTTCATTGCAGTTTTTATACATTGTTTGTGGAGATAAAATATGATTACCAATATCTCTTTGCAAACTTGCTAGTGTTGCCAATGGTTTGACTGGCACGTTTTACTGTGACCAGTTGCAAAAAAGTTCCATTTAGCAGTTAAACCAAAATATTCACATGGGAAACAAAGATTTAACATTTCTTTGCAATTCTTAAATTGACCTGCACACATATCTAAAAAGTATTCAATATTTTTTATTTGAGGCAAATTTGTTTTTAAATCATTGCAAACAACCTCAATAATTTTATAAACCATGTTTACATCATGGATCATATAATCCGAAATAATCCAATAAGATTTGTGCTTGAGACTGCCTTCTTTTTGGAAATAAATAATCACTGGATGAAGTGTACATTATAAGTTTGTCCAATGAGAGCTTTGCACTTCATCGCGAGCTACAAATTTATAGTTTTCTGAAAATTCACCCAGAAAAAATGCTGTTACCTCACTTATATCTTCCTTTCTTGATCTCAGGTATTATGCTTGACTCTTTGTTAAATACGAATGTGGCGCAAGTTTTTCCAGTTTTCTACATACTAGTTCAATAAATTCAAAAACTGGCTCTTTATTATGTGTCAAGTTTGACATATCTGTTATTGCCCATTGATCAAATTTAATCTCATCATCATCTTCAAGTTCTCCAAGTATATTATAAAGTTTTTCAACCAATGCATTCATAGTTGCTTGGCATTTTTCACATTTCCTCATCATACAGTCTTTATTAGTTATATCACAGACATTATAAGGTAACAATTATTTGAAGGTCACACCAAGAGGATGTAAAAGCAGTTTCAAATTCTGATGAATAGCACAGACGCATACAGATTGTGTTCCTGAGGCACTAACAGTAATACACCATTAAGGCCGTAAGGTGCAAAACCTTAAAAATCCTATTTTTATTTCTGGGTTCTTGGTTTTATAGGCAACAAACAATTTCTTTAAATTACATAAGAGCAAACCTTTTTGCATGTGGAAGTTTTTCTTTTTACTTATATAGTCCTTTTTATCAGGCATTATACGGCTATGTTCATCGTCTTCGTAAAAGATCCTGACCAGTTGAACTGTTACATCAGGAAGAGCTTTTCCTAATTTAGGATTAGGCATGGTTAAAATACCTTTTTCTAATGTTAACTTACGTGCAGTTCGAGCTACATAGTTTGTTGTATGCAATGTTTCAGATACCTTTTTTATTGACCAGTCTGTTGGAGCAAGTGTTGCAAGATGTACTATTTTTGATGTTGATGTAGACTCTGAAATTTTGTTAGTTAACAATACCATCATGCAATCAAACAAGTATGCTTTTTCCATATACTCATTATTAAAACTTGACTGTTCTTCAAAACTTTCTTCTAATATATTAAGGGAAATGGCTACCTTTTTTTTTAATGGAGGTTGTTAACAGAGCCGCCTCGAAGAGGTCTTTTATGGGGGAGGGGGTGTATTTTTTTTTTGCTAGAAAATTCTCAACCCTTTAAAATTTACAGCAACTTGAAGTTAGTTATTTTTTGACCGAAAAAAGAGGGGGGATAAAGCCGTAAATATGTTAATTTACCATTACCCTTTTAACAAACTTGTAGTAAGAACTAGAAACACCGAAAAAAAAAAACGGTCCTCATTATTTGCAATTTGCCAACTATAGTTCAAAACTTGCTCAATGTGCCAACTCAAATGCTTAAATGACAGCTTTGGGGAAGGGGGATAGAGCACCCCGACACCCCATCCCTTTGGGACGGCCCTAGTTGTTAATGCTATCAATTTTCGTTAATCTTCTTTGATTTTTCCTGACTTGTGCAATCCTTTGACCTAAATTTGAGATACTCCGGCAGATGCAAAGTGGGAAATGGCTACTTTTTTTTTAATGGAGGTTGATAATGCTGTCAATTAGTTGCATGCAAAGTGTGTATCTACACTCTCTTTTTTATTTTGAATGGATCTCTCATTAACAATATCTAAATCTTCATCATTTTTATTTTTACTTATACATTTTGATAAAAATGTCATAACTTTACTTCGACAGGTTGTACATAGTTTTTTTCCAGGTATAAGATTTAAACCTATGGTTTCTCCTTCTAACACAGTATGCATTTTAATCACACGTAGAGATTCTTATAGAGAAAGTAATTACATTACTTAAATAACATAAATTGTATATATATTATGTAATTATATTTCTATTCAATTTTGTTATATTAATAACTATGAAACATTGAACAAATCTTATTACCAAAAAAAACTTATATGACTTATTAATAATGATATTACCTAATGAAATATAAATATATAAGTATTTACTTTTACACACCTTTTGGTGACTCAGAAATGGATTACAGCAACTTTTCTGATTACCCTCATATCTTACAATTAACATATCATGATAGTGTGTGCATATATTAGTAATTTATTCTTGTTTCAGATTTGTTCGTTTTTCAAGTAGCTTACAATCATTGCTGTCAGTATCTTCAATCAGATTTCTTTCTTGAGTATATGATTGTTTATAACAAGCTCCATAATTGTTTACAAAGCAGCAATTAATTTTGTTATCCATATAAAAATATAATGAGAAATCTGTCTAAACACTTAATACAAGAAATCTTAAATAATCTTAATGTCCCTAACAAAAAAAGTACACTTGAACACAAACAATATCATATCAATATGTATTTATAAAGAACATATTGCTTGAACAAGTAGCTATGAGTTTGATAGACATATTTTAAATGCGTAACTATCTGCTAATTATTGTCCATTAACTACAAAAAGTTGTGTAAAAGCAAAAGATAACTAAATATAATTTTATTTAGTTATGTAACTTAACATGGTAATGTTAATTAGACATTATCATACCATTTTATTACTTTTTTTATTGATGATAATGTTTTATTACAACAAAACAATCAACAACAAAAGTTACATAATATTGTTAAATTTAATGGCATGATATTTTGTATTGAAAATGACATTATTATTATGTAATGAAAGTAAAAAGAAACAAATTTATAAAATGTTCAACTATATTTTGTAATAACTTTGTAATTTTTTTACAAAGCTATTACAAAACAAAAATAATTGTATTTGTATTCGAAAAATATTTGCAAATTTTTTTTCTTTGCAAAATATCTTTAGAAAAATTGAAACACTAAAACATCAATAACTCCTTGATAAAACATAAGGCCTAATAAAAATTGGTTCGCAAAGTAGATATATGTTTAACATTTAAAATAACAAAAACCAAAACTTTTCTCATCAGTCAGATTTTTTCTAGAACTATAGTCGTCAATGGCCTTTTTTATTGTCATTAACAAGTGCGTTTTGTGGATTTAAAAATAAGCTATATTTTATTGTTTTAAGAGATATAAGTTTATGATTTTCAGATTCAGCAGGTTTTAAACTCCTTTGGTACCAAGATATAGCTTCAAAACATTACTACAAGTTTGTTAAAAGGGTAATAGTAAATTAACATATTTCCGGCTTTATCCCCTTTCTTTTTTCGGTCAAAAAATAATTTACTTCAAGTTGCTGTAAATCTTAAAGGATTGAGAATTTTTTGAAAAAATTTTACAGTCTTTCCTAACTTATACCTTTAAACATTTGTCCCAAATTTCAGCGAATTTGGTGATGCAGGGTGCAACTCCTTTTTTTGAGCAATTTTTAACCATTAGTAAATAAATTTTAATTTTATTTTTTATAATATCTAAATAAAAATAATTATCTGAATATCTTTTATTTTTTTATACATTTTTTTTACCAACCAAAATAAAAATTCGTAAGTTAGGGTCCGCAAATGAAAAAACATAATATAAATAAATAATTTAAATATAAATAATTTAAATAAAACATTAAAAAAAATTAAATGTTTTTTCAAGTTACTTAATATAAAAAATTTCAGTTAGAACCTTGTTTAATCAACAACTTGCCGATTAATTTATAGAAAGATGGGACGTCACACACACTACAAGAATTCAACGCAATGCAAATAAAAGATGAAAAAATAAAAAGCTTTAGAAAAACTCTTAAAGCGTTTAGAAAGAGATTGTTTTCACTTTTTATTATTTGTTCTTTAAAGCAACTATAAAAAATTTTTAATTTAGAAATAAGCTAGTTATTTTCTAGGTAAGAATGGGTAATATTTTGGCTAATTTTACTAAAAGTTACATATGAACCTTCGTTAAAATAAGGCAGTTAATTTTTAAATCTACAAAAAATACTACTGCACAAACTATATTCCTAGAGAGATAAAAAAAAATCTTTGCCGACGAAATGTTTTTTGAGAACGTTCAAAACCTATAGTTAAACAAAAAAGCAAAATATAAGGTTCAAAGATGTATTAAAGATTGTCCAAAACGTTGATATTTATATCTAGTATTAAGGTATTCAAAAAACAATTGCTTTACCTTATACTGTAATTTTTATTTTGATTAATTCTTCATAGTGTAAACAATAGTAAAAAATTCATCTAGTCAAGTTAAATTTGGAAAAACAAATTTAAAAGTTTGTTTTTTTAAATTTAACAGGTAGTATCACTTTCTATACTGTAATATCATTTTCTAAACTGTATAACTATTTTCTAAACTTTCATACATAATTATCTAAACTGTATAAACCTGCAAAATCACCAGATAACATTTAAATGAAAATACCAGAAAACCTGCACATACACAAGTAATAACATTTAAATTTTTAATAGGTTATATAAATAAACTGTATCAACAAGAAAACGGGCAATAATTTTTTTCCTTTTTGCTAATCAAAACTGTTGCATAAATATTAAGCATTTGTATCAATGCTTTCTCCAATCATGTACATATCTGCTTGCAAATGAGTCTAATTACAAACGCACTTAACTAAATAAATAATGGAGATAAAAATCAGAGTCAATTCATTGCAGAAATGAATAAATAACTTGCTATAAAATGCTTTATGATTGACATAGAAAAAAACCATTATCACATTCTGAAGAACACATATAATACAACATTATCAACGCTTTGCGAAAAATAAGTTTTGAATACAAATCGAAAAAATTATAAAAATAAAATTTAAATAATAACATAAAAAAAATTACCCATAAAACATCCCTGGAAAAACCTTGCCATAACAGCCCAGTTATAATTGAATGAAAAACCAAACATCAAAGTGGAAAGTACAACGCCTCCTGCACTCATCAAAAGTGATAACTTTCTTCCCCATTTATCGCAAAAATATCCCCATATTGAGC
>NC_061158.1:62565062-62567562 GCF_022113875.1 Hydra vulgaris
AAATATTTTTATAAATATATATATATATATATATATATTTATATATATTATTTATATATATATGAACAAATTAACAATGTTCCTTTTAAAAGCATCTTTAAAGCATCCATTATTCAAAGAATTTTTCCTGAGGGTTCAAAAATTGCTAAAATTATTCCAATTCATAAAGAAGGCGACAGATCGAATATAAATAATTTTCGCCCTATCTCTATCCTATGTATATTTTCTAAAGTCCTTGAAAGAATTAATTTTAACAGAGTTAATATTTAACTTAAATACAATAATCTACAATAGAACAATCAATTCAGTTTCAAAAAGGATAGTTCAACTGAGCATTCCATTACCTAATTTGTACTCAACATCTTCAAATCCTTTGAAAAAGCTCAATTTTCTTTATGAATTTTTATAACTCTATTAAAAGCATTTGATACGGTTGACCATAATATTTTAATACAAAAATTTAAGTATTACGGTTTGATCAATAATGCTTTAGCGTAGTTTAAAAGCTGTTAAACAAATCCTAAGCAAGTAGTTATTAGTAATAATGGAGTGAAAAGTGGATTCTTTACATATAATCTGTGGTGTTCCACAAGGTTCTATTATTGGACCGCTCCTTTTTCTTATTTATGTCAATGATCTAAACAAAGCCTTTAACCTGATGAGTATTATTTATGGAGATGACACCAATTTATTTCGATCCCACACTGATGTTTACAAACTTCTCTTAAAAACTAATAATTAACTAATAAACATTTCTACATGCTTTAAATGTAATTAATTAACGTTAAATACTAACAAGACTAAATAGAATCTTTTTCACTCCCTCTCAAAAACACGTTGTTTACCAGATATCATGCCTCAAATTTATATTAATATAACTTAAAAAAAAAAGTGATTCTGTTAAAAAATTCCTAGGTGTTTATCTTGATGAGAATATTACTTGGAAAAAACCATATTAATCATATAAGCGCAAAGATATATAAAAATATTGGCATTTTGTATAAAGCGCGATCTTACTTAAACAAAAAAAGCCTTACACAGCTCTGATACTCATTTATACACAGCTATATACACTACGCAAATATTGCATGGGGTAGTACCGAAAAAAATTAACTACAACGTCTATATCGCCAACAGAAACATGCGACTCGCGTAAATAGTTTTGTGGGTCGCTATTCACATATACAGTATTTCTTTGATCAAATGAAAATACTTAATGTCTACAATCTTAACGAATTTAATGTTTTATGTTTTACTTATAAGTGGAAAAATAATTTATCTCTACCTGTTTTTAATGACCTTTTTACATTAAAACTTACTAATAAGTACACACTAAGAAACAAAGATTTGCTAAATGAACGATTTTGTAGATCAAAATTTAATAAACTTTGTATTAATTATTGAGCACCTTACATTTGGAATAAATTAGTTCAGCCTAAATTTGATTATTTTATCCGTTTTTCTGTTTTAAAAATGATTTAAAAAATTTTATTCTTGCTATGGATGACATTTTAAGTTACTATTAATTTGAAATATAAACTTGATTTATGAGATTTATAGTAATATTTGTGTTAGTAGATTTGTTTTCTTTAATTTACAATAGATCTATAAAATTTGTTATATTGGATATTTATAACAAACTTGTGAGAATTATTAATACAGATACGTGATTAATATTATGAATTTAATACTATATATTTATTATTACGGCCGTTTTTTGGATTTATCTTTTCAGTTTTTATAGCAGGATAAAAGTTGTACAAGTCAAGAAGTAAAAAATACAAATACAGCTATATAATTTTACGACTGTTAATTTTATGCTTATTGCAATTATCTGTTAAGAAAACTGGGTCAGAGAAATTTAATCTTTTGGTTTCTGGTTATTTTGTAACATATTGTTGCCACAATGTTTGTGAATTCTCCTTTTTATTTAATTATTTAATAATATCAAATTATTTAATTATTTATCAAATTATACCTGCTAAATATTTTGGCGATAAACATTGAAGATGAAATTATACCAGTTTTTTTTCCTAAAAATGAATATTTTTTTAATAACAAACTTTTCAAAAACCATAAAATAATTGAAATATTTATAGCAAAAGATGACACTTGTGCCTTCGAATACACATTGATCATCATTCAATCTAATTTTTTAAAACATTTAAATAATATTTATAAATAAAAAAACTTATGTTAAACGACATCATTAACATTTAACAGTATAACTTCGAACTCTCAATTATATTCATTAAAATATAAACAAAATAAAAAAAGATATCTTAAGCTTTAGAATTTAAGATTAAATTTAAACCTTACCAACATCAACTTCGGAAATACCGAACTCCTAAAATCATATTTAAATAAATAGTAGAAAAAATAGTTGCTATAAAATATGAGTTAAAGTAAAATTATCAGTAAAAACTTAAAAAAAAAAAATTTCCAGAATATCTAATTCTGATAACAAGATATGGGAATATATATATATATATATATATAT
>NC_061158.1:62570062-62600062 GCF_022113875.1 Hydra vulgaris
TAGTGTTTGGAGCCTGCAGAAATACTCCTTGCGAACCACTTTTACGTGCACTCGGTGCTTTAAATGTGTATAAACTCATTTTACACCAAGTTTTATTGTTTATGTTTAAAACAAAAATGGGATTGTCCCCAATAATTTTTCAAACCTATTTTAATAAAATTAATCATAAATATTCAACAAAGTTTTCTGATAACAACTTTGTTCTTCTCAAGTATAATTTAAAATTAACCTTATATTCGATTAAATATCGCGGACTTTATCTGTGGAAAAAATTCCCAGAGATTGTCAACAAAAACAAGACTGCATTAGAACAATTTAAAAACGAATCAAAATAATTATTACTACTCAGGGATCTTAATTTATCTGACTTGAAATGTTTCTTTTAAAATCTAATCAAATAAAAACAAATTTATTTATATCAATCAAATTTAAGTGATGATGTTAAAAGTTCATCTTGTGATAATGTTAACTATGAAATTTTATTCTTATTTAAAACTTTTTGTTTAAATGATTTTAAAACATTTTAGCGGTTGCTAGCATTTCGACAATTCTTAGTTATTTGCTATTTTGAATTTCTTAATTTTCTCAGTTATTTTCTGTTTTAATTCTGACCTATATTTTATATATTTATATTATATACATTTGTATGTTACGATTATGTAGAGTTTTTTTTTATGTAAAGTTTTTTTTTTTTATATGTGGGGCTCGGCAATAAGGCAAAATGTGCCTTCTTCTTGCTCCTGCCATTAATTTTGATATATGTATATGCAATGTAAACATTCTTTAACGGCGAAATAAATTACACTTAAAAAAAAATTTAAAAAAAAAAAATATTAGTGGAGGTTACACTTGCTTGGTATACAATGTTGCTAGTTAAACATTTATTGGATAACGGGCAGAAATTTTTATTTAAGCAGTTACAATTTTCTTGATTAGAGTTTGTATCGTTGCATAAAATGTATTTGTTGTGCAAATTTATGATCAACTTTACACTTGGCATACAACTGTAGCTAACTTTGACAGTGTTTCTGTTAAAGATTTTATGCAGTTTTTTATTATTAGGAAAATGTTTGTCAATTAATTTTAAAAAACATTTTCCTACGTTGGTAATAACATTTTTGCTAAATGGAGGATTAAACCAAATGATGTTGCGTGCTCTGTTCCGTTTTCGAGTTTAAATTCCTTTAGGAATATATATTAGACTTAATTTAAAACCAGACTTTAATAAAGCTTCATTATATAGAGAAATAGTATGTTAAATTACTTCTTTTGTAGAAGAATTTGTAGATAATCTAAGTTCAACCGAGTATGGTATTTGTTTTAGTATACTTCGTGGGTGATTCAAATCAGCATGGGTACAATTTAATGTATTATCAGGTTTAAAACAAGATTTAAAAGTGTACTCACTAAAATTTAGAGTAACGTCCAGTTAGTTGACATTTTTCATGTTGCATTGTATAGAAATCCGTAAGCCATTGTATTTAAATGTTTCGACAATATGCTTTATTTTTTCCATTTAAGGGCCGCTTTTATTACTAAAAACTGCTAAGCCATCGTCACGGTATAAACCAACCTCAAACTTATTATAAAATTTTGAAATTTCGAAAAAAAGAAATATTCCTACTAGCTCACAAACCTCCGCGCCGTCGAAAGCTCCCATGGAAACATCAAATAAACTACTTAATTGCTTTATCCAAACCTGATTATTATTGAAAAGCAAAGACTTTCTTGCTTGGAAAATTAATGATACATTTTCTTTATTTAGTGTTAAGTGTTGCTCTGCAAATTTAAAAGAGTTTTTTAGAAGTGTTAGAAGGGTAGAAGTCAATGATATCAAAAATTAAAAATTTATAAAGGTGTTTTTCTTTTATGGCTTTAAACCAATCAATAACATTTTAAGTGTTTTTCCATTGATTTAATTGTAATTTACTTCTTAGGTCTGTACTAATTTTAGAAAGAACATCTTCGTATTTATATATATATATATATATATATATATATATATATATATATATATATATATATATATATATACATATATATATATATATATATATATATATATATATATATATATATATATATATATATATATATATATATATATATATATATATATATGTATATATATATATGTATATATATATACACACATTACTTGCAAACTTTCATTGTTTACTCTATAAATATATCCATTCATAAATATCAATATAATCAAATCCATTTACCACATTTAATGTATAATTTTTTTCAAAACTTTATTTTAGTTAACTATAAAAAAAAACCTTTGCCTTAGACCCAGTAGGATTAGAAAACCAAAGTTTCGTATCTTGCTGTCATTATCTTTTAGCATGACATAAAGAATATTTTCAGGTTTTAGGCACAATACATTGTTTTTAATGTATTTTTTGTTACAGTATGTTTAAAAATATCAAAGGGTAGATTATTTATTCTAATGATAGAATTTGTTTGTTAGCTATATTGTTTCGACTTTTTTTTTATTTTCAACTTTTTTGATAAATAGAGATTTTATTTTCAACTTTTTTGATAAATATTTATTCTAATGATAGTAGAAAAAATAAGACACGGGGATTCGTGAAACTTTGAAGATTTTTTTTTTCGAACGGAGCATAAACCTGAACAATAAAACATAGTTTTTTTAAAGAAACAGTTGGTTGATTGTCTCTAGTTTACAAACAGAGAAGACGAATAGCTAGAGTTAACCACCTTGCATGGTTAAGCGGTCCAATTTTATAGGCGGCCAATTTTTCAGAAACTTTTCCAAAGCCTATTTCTTTGCAATATTCAAATAAAAGTCTTTGATCGCAACTAAGGTCTACTAGTATTTCTTCTGGAATATATCCATCTACAAATAGGTTTTTTAATACGATCAAACAAAACTTGATATCTATTCTGAATATTTTCAGCTCATCTTTTGCCAAGTAGACCACTAAAGCTTCTTGGCCCAGTTGTGTCACCATCAAGTTTTACAAAAAGAGCTCGTAACGGAAGTTCATTTTGATGTAATGCGCATCCAATTAGATGTAGTTTTCTTTTTAAAACTCTTTTAGTTTTACCAATAAGCCACTTATTGGTCCAGTAATGGTAGCAGTATTATCAAAAAGAACAGCTTGTATACTTTCCAAACTATTATGTTCTTGTAAAATACTAAACGTTTCGGTAGCAAGAACTAAACCTGTAGCACCGGTGACAGGAATCATCCAATGAGTCAAATAATTTCCACTTGATTTTTCATCTTCATAAGTAAATGTGAGGTGATGTTCAGGTTCAATGCATTTTTTTAGTACTTCTCCTTGAGATATGTTTATTACTTTACTTGTTTTAGTTCTTTGATTGAGCTTGCTGTCAACCCCAAGACAAATTAACAGTGTTTTTTGTTCTGAGTCCACCTCTTCAACTAACAATTTTTACTTATGACTTGGCCCTATCTAACTTGCATTTGTCAACCAAAATATCTTTAATAACGTCATTTTTCAAGAGATGTTTTATGTCATGAAGTAAAGCATTTGCAAGGGCTGCTCCTACGTTTGACAAACACTCATTTCTGACTCATTCCATTGCAAATTTTGGAAGTTTAACTATGTTGTATTTTTCAATAGGATTATTAATTGGTTTCCACTCACCTTCATCCTAAAAAGGGTTAATAAAATAAAACGCTTACTTTTTCATCTAATACAAATATTTCATGTATTTATAAAATATTTACCTCCGTATTAATCAAACGACTTGTTTCTTCAATTAATTTTACTTGTGCTATGAGGGATTCATCTTCATTAACTAGCTTATGTTGTTCTTTATCAAGTCTTTGAATCCTTTAGACAGATAATCTATCAACGGAAGAACCCTGACGGATTAGATAAATTGTTGGATGTAAAACTAGCTTCAAAAGTATATAAAAGAGGATAACATAAATCATGAGCTAAATTTTTATTAATTACATTAGGTAAACCATCGGGACCGAACAAGGTACTAGGTTTAATTTCCTTTAGGGTTTAATACACTGACTCCACGGAAAGATAAAATGTATTAATACTTATTGGATCATTAACATACTTTAAAATATGCAATTATAAAAACACTTCCAAAGTGATTATTATAAATGTTAGCATATTCTATATTACTGGAACTGACATTGTTATTGTTATTTTTGTCTATTAAATGGTGGTGCTTATTAAGAATATTCATTTTGTTGTTAACATACTTTTAAAACTTGCTTTTAATTTAATTTGCAATTGGTAATTATATAAAATTTGTTTGCAATTCCTAGCTTACTGTTTGTAAGCTGAGTTGTTATAAAAGGTTTTATTATTTGTCTCTCTTATTCATAATACTTTGCGGCTAAAAATATTTTTAATGTTCTTTGGAAAGTGATCACTTGTTTTGTTATAATACTTTTTCCTGATAGGTACAAATTTATTAATACCAGTGCTAAAAAGCCTTAGAAAAATTGTCCAGAAATCCTCAATTGGACAGGCAAAAGAAAACTCGAAATCCCAATTTATTTGTGATAAATATAACTCTTGTCTCTTAAACCTTGCATTAGGAAAATCGTAAAAAGATTCTGGTTTAATTTTGGTATTGATTGAAATTGTTCGTACTTATATAAAATTGGACTGTGTTATGGTTGCTAGTGCTAAAAGGACACTCAACAGATATATCACTTATGAGAGAACTTTTGTTCGATAAAACAAGATCAAGAAAATTCATAATGCGCGTGGGTTCTTTAACGAATTGATGCAAACCGAGTTCGTTTACTAAATTTAAGAATATACTATAACACTTTTCGTTTGATGAAACATAGCTTTCCCAATCCGTTTTAGATAAGTTGAAGTCACCAACAATAATAATCGTCTTTGCTGAGATCCAAAAATCATATCTACACTGATGATATCAATATCAGTATCTGTTTTCTTAATCTGCACTTGTTTTACTGTAATGTCCTTTCTACAGTAAATAGATTCTTCCGCTAATTATACGCTCTTTGCAATAAATTGGGTATGTTTTTGAGCATAAATAGCATTAGAAAGTTTATTATTAAAAAATGTCTTACATATGCAGATCACAGCAAGTTTTTTTGCCTTGGCATATAAATAAAACTCATGAAGTTTATTGGAAAGGGTTCTTGCGTTACAAAGACGGAAGAAAAAAATTTTATTTACATTTTTTTGGAAAGAAAGCTGGCATGGTTATAGAATGTTATTTGTTTGTTAGCTATATTGTTTCGACTTTTTTTTCATTTTTAACTTTTTTGATAAACAGAGTTAATTTTGGGCGAAAACTTAAAACTATTAATTGACATATAGTTAAAACCAAAAAAGTTTAATGATTCAGTTCAGATTTTATTTATTTTTATTTGAAATTAATTGCTATTTTAATAACTCTGTCTTTACGTATTTCATAATAATAAACCAAAGGATGTGCATTTTTAAATTTAGCTTATCGCACTCATCTCCTAATAATTTGGGATTAAACTTTTCGGCTTCAATCAAGTCAGGATTGATAAAAAAATTGCTAAACCTGCTTGAATTTTTTAAGATTTTTATATACATTTACCATTATTACTTGCTTTAACTTTCTTAAAATTTTTTACTAGTTAAAATTTTGTTGATAAAATCGTACGCAAAAACACATCTTGTCTTTTTAAAAGCGGAAGTTCAAAAATATTTGTTATGAAGTTAAAAATATTTCGGATGAGACTGAGAGGTTTGCAATAAAATAGAATGAGTAAATATTTTTCAAAACTTAAGAACATCATTTCATTATAACAGTTTTTATTTTATTTAATCGAAAGTTATAAATAAATAGGAAAAATTATAAATAAACAATTAAAGTATAAAACCAACCTTTACTAGACGAGGAAGGTACGAGAAAACTGACGTCATAGTCAAATCGTTGAATAGCTAAAAAAGAAACAACCAAAACAAAAACATAAAACTCTTTTTAACTAAAAAAACATTTTTTTACTTTGTGATCTCCTCGTTTAAATGTTTCAAATTTTTACTACTCATTAAAATTGTCAAGTTTTTGACAAGATGCATCAAATATTATTTTATTCATGTTTTTAAACTAAATTTTAATGTTAAATTTAGTTAAACTTGACTTAAGTGACTTAAAAAATATGTATTACATTACACACGTTGCATGCTTTATAAACGCAATACATTACTCTGCAAGCGATTGATATATTATTCATTAATAAATTGTTTTTTTATATTTTTATAAAGTTGTTTTTTATTAATTTTTTTCAAAGTTAAAAAAAAATATATATATTAATTTTTTTTCAAAATTTTCTATAAATATTTTTTACAAAATTTCTTTCTAAATTTATTTTAATTAGACAGATTTTTTTAAATATTCAGGAAAGAAGCTGATATTTTTCATAACTTTAAATCTGTTTTAAAAATTATTAAGCAAGCTATAATGAATTGCTTCAGCGGTTATTCAGAGTAGTAGCCTAAGCCACGTCCTTTTACTGCACAAAAATCATATATATGCTTCAGGATAACATCATTTTTTAACGGAGCAGTTTTCCAAATTTTTTAACAAGTGTTCTGCAGTGATCCTCAAACTTATAACATGCGTTTCAAAATTATAATGTATTTTTTATCTAAAACAAGGATTAACTAAGTTCTAAAGTTTAAAATTCTAAACCCCTTTGCCAATGGTATTATGTTATTTGCAAATGCATTCATAAATATATCATTTTACTGAAGGCATTCTCATTAAAGGAATTGCTCTGAACCTTTTATGAAATGTTAAAAATTAATGAAATATTATCTATTTCACATTTCCCTTTATGACTATAAATATGATTAAATCCGGTAGAAAAATGTAATCTGTTATGTATTGGTCACTTGTTTTTGGGTGCATCAATGGGGGATTAAAACCAAAACAAAATTTTTATTATTACGTTTCATTGAACCTGATTGAGAGAATTTAATGTCGCTCTAAAGAACCAAAAGTTCTAACCTTTCTTTTTAAAATGGTTTCGTTTTCTGTTTGCATAAACGGTAAGGTTGTGTAGAACTTAGAGAAAAACCAGACATTATTTTAAAAAGTTTAAAATTAGCCACAAAGTAGTGCTTTATTTTATCTAAAATAAGAATATTCATTAAAAGAAAAAACATTGTTGTGACTTTCAGAAACATTTGGAACTAAAGCTAGTATAAGATTTGTTTTTACAGAACTTAAGAAATCAAACAATAAATTCTTTATTGTTTGAACTCTGTGGTTCTTTATTAGTGCTATTTTTTGTTTTGTCTTCTTGAATATTTGCCTCAAATTTGAAATCTTTGATCTCAGAATTTCACAGTAGGTTTAAACTGATCTAAAATACGAAAGATACTATTATAAAAAAAATTTTCATAAATTCTTATACAAACGATAACACTGTTTTCAGCCCAGACTATTATTAAATCTGCCAAGTAGTTTTTTGACGTATAATAGTCTACATTTACTACATATGCTGAGTGGATTTTTGCATTATTGAAATCTTAATCAAAAGTAGGTAATTTCTCTTTTATTGATTGAATATTTAATTATATAATTTTTTTTTATTTTGATTTATTCCCAAAAAGGCTGCAAGCAAAAATATTAGGAATGAAACTTTGTCAATGACAAGTAAAGCGAGAATGGATTTTAGTTGATAGAGCTAGAGATAATAGCTCCTTTGAGCATCAACATTGATAGTATTTGTAGAGAGGAGAAAGAGATGCAACTATAGGAGGGTGGGAAAGATGCTCACGCTTGGCAGATAGAGCGGGTCCTACTGCGTTTACAATGCGTTTATTGACCTTGCCAAGAAGAGAAAGAGCATTATTAGAAGAACCAGCCCAAATATGACAACAGTATTCTATACAAATATGACAACAGTATTCTATACAAATATGACAACAGTATTCTATACAAATATGACAACAGTATTCAATACAAATATGACAACAGTATTCTATACAAATATGACAACAGTATTCTATACAAATATGACAACAGTATTCTATACAGGAACGAATAAGAGGAAGAGAATAAAAACAGAAGAGAGGAAATGGCGAGATGAAAAGAGGCAACCTTAGCGGAGGCTAATTTAAGAATCAATCATGTACGAGGTCTCCATGAAAGATGAAAAGAGGCAACCTTAGCGGAGGCTAATTTATGAATCAATCATGTATGAAGTTTCCATGAAAGATCAGTAGTTTACGATAATTCAAAAAGACGTAAAAAAGACGACTCAGTGAGATGGTTGCCATTCATAAATATAGAATTGTTGATAGTTTTGCTTCACTTGTTTGGGGTAAGTAACTAAACTATGTTGGAGTTAACGTTTACAAACCATTGTAAGCCCCAATCTGTTACAGAAGTGAGACGAGAAACAAAATCTGCTGCCTGTTCTAAGCAATCGAAAAGAGAAGACCTTTTGATAAAGCAGGATTATAAAGTTGAGTTATCAACAAAATGAGCTACCTTAGATGTAAGGTTGCCGGGTAGATTATTAATGTAGATAAGAAACAGAACAGAATATAGTCTTAAGGTACCCCAAAAGTTACATGAAATAAAGATGGAGCATTGACTTTCAAGGTTGACTTTAATATAGTATTGAGAAAGGAACAATTTGATAAAATCAAAAATCTTGTAAACATATACATGTAAAACAAGCTTATGGAAAAGATCTGCGTGCCAAACTTTGTAAAAGCCTTAGATATGTCAAAAGCAACAGCTCCAGCCTCTCCGCCTCAATTTAATATACAATAAAATATCTCAGTTGCAACCGTTAGCAAGTCAACCATGGAGCAAGAAGATCAAAGATCTGATAGTCTGACAGCAAATTATTGGACTCAAGATGGGATGTTTATCAAAGACCTTGCTAAAAACATATGGAGAGGTCGGAATGTTCACCAGACTTGTTAAAATTTAGAAGAACGTATGCCATTTTCCAGCAGGCAGAAAAACAAAAATTAGTTTAACACCTATAAAAAAACTTAGATAAAATATACAGTGTTGTTTTCATGACCACCAGGTGTAAAAAAGTTTAACCATGATATAACTTTGGCAAACAGAAACTGGAGTATTTTGAATGTCTTCCAATGGCTTAAATTTTTAAATTTGAACAAATGGAAAAGAATTGCTATAAGGTTTAAGAGTCAAACTTAATAAAAAGTTTTTTACAAACAGCTCTGCCTTATTCTTGGGAGAGAAAATAAGATCAGCCCATGAACAAGAAATGAAATGACAGATCTACCCTTTTTAATGACGCTGTTAAAGATTTTCCGAAATTCTAGAGCTTTACTTCTGAGAGAAGTTAGGCTCTTTAGACTTTTTGAAAGTTTTGAGAACTAAGAATTATGGAGCTTATCATCTTACAGAACCTTTTTACATTGATTTCTTGCAACAATTCTACTTCATGGTTTTCACCGTCAAGAGGTTGAAAACCATGGAGTAGAATGAAGCTTGACTTGGAACTGACAAGATGGAATAAAAGCTTCAATTCTTGCCTGAATCCAGGAGATTGCATCAGGGGCCCATTTTTTGCAGAGAGAGAAAAGACATCAGCACAAAGAATTTCAAAAAGAAAATCACAAAATGAATCCAAATCACCTTTAGCGTATTAATAAGTAGTGCGATAATAAGGTCCAAAAAGGTTACACGAGAAGGGTAAAGAGAGAGGATATAGTCTATTTAATCAGGAGATCTAAACATCTAAAAGATTGAAGTTTTGGAAAGAAGGAGAGCAAAAAAGAACCAAGAAAAAGGTAATAGATTATTTAGGGGCGTAATAATAAGTGGAAGGACATAAAAAAATGATCAATGGATTTAAATCTGATCTCACCACAAATAGGCAATATGATGTGCTTGCGTATAACCAGACAAGAATGCTACTATTGGATTCTTTGCGAATCAAAGTATAGGACTAACTATCTTGAGATTAGAAGAAAGATTAGCAGAACTTATATTAGTTTAACTAAGTGCAAGCAAGTCTGGTGAATTTTGTAAGAAGTAAGATTTAACTAATGAAAAGTTGCTTTGCAGACGATGAATATTTGTAAAAGATATAATAAAACCGTTAAGTAGTTTAGTTTTTTTTATTTTATATTTTGGCTTACTTTCGGCATGATTTAAGTATAAAGAGAATTTTTCTGAGATAGAGCACGGCCTTCTAAGCAATGAGATATCTAACTTTCTTAGTTCTGTTAATTAAGCCAATTGAATTGGGCTCTTAATTTGGCCTCGACAATGTGCAATAAAAGCATTAACTTGAACACCATCTATACACAAAACAGCACTATTAAAACTCAGATATTTTGTAGTTGTTAATGAAATTTCGAAGAGTTACAACTAAGTTCGGGAAATATTTTAACCGGCAAACCTCAGAACCTATAAACTGAATTTTAGAGCTTACCCTTATTAAGAGATAACAGGAAGAGTTGCATTGACACCTCAAGAATGTCCAAGGAAAAGCCTATAAGAAAAGTTAAGGTGATCTTGCATTTATTATCCCAGCAGGAAACAATGTAACACTGGTTTAGATCTACCCCAGCCAAATAGATGAAAAAGGGTTTTAAGACTTGTTAGCAGAACTATTCTGTTTACTCTTAAAGTATATTTCTAAGAGGCATCCTACGAGACAGTAGCTTAATGCAGTTAAATCTGCCCGAGGTAGATATTTTTTTCAAGACAACATTTCTAGCGTTTACATAACCAAGAACCCTAAGGCAGGGAATTTTAGCTGTATGCATTTAAAATCTACCCAAGATGAGTATTTTTATCGAGACTTTATATCTAGTCTTTACTCAACTATTCTACTAACTCATCTATTAGGCTATTATACTAACTCATCTATTATTATACTAACTCATCTATTAGGCTGGCGCAGATGTATTTTTAATACATTGTTTCCAGTTTAGGATGTTGAACGCTGGATCTTCTTGACTCGATTCATGGGTTTTGCTTGTGTCTCTGTTTTTATGACTAGGCAACTCATTCTATTATCTCCAAATGAGGGTACAGCTCTAAAACTCAATTTTATGGTTCTGAGGCCGGCTGGTAGTCAGGTTTCCCGAACTCTGTGGTAGCTCTCAGAGAGGCTGATTCCATCAACAGCTGAAAAATATCAGAGTACTAACAGTGCCATGTTGCGCATGGATGGTGTCCCTGTTTGTACTTTTGGTGTGCATTGCCAATGCCACATTGGAGCCCTTTGTTACGGCTTAGGGTTTATTAGGGGAAATGAGGCAATTGCTTGAGCTATAGAACAGTGTACTGAGTACTATCAATGTTTCGAGTCAAGTTCTTTAACATATTTAAAAATGAATAAAGTAACAAAAACTATAAAACACAAAAAACCACAGTCATCACCAAGTTCGCTAAACCTATCATTCACCAATATTCGTGGTCTTCGAAGTAACTTTTCTTTTGTTGAGTTTTACCTCTTGCAAAGTTCACCAGACCTGCTTGCTCTTTGTGAGACTAATTTGAGTTCAACTGTCTCATCTTGTGATCTTAGTGTTGATAATTATCTTCCTTTAATTCGTAAAGACTCCAATAGTCACATGCTTGGCCTGGGCATTTACATTCGTAAGAATTCACCCAATTTGTCGGGAAACTAGGTTTGAATCCACAGACTACTCTTTTATGTGCTTTCGTTTAGCACCACTTCACTCTTTCACCTTTCTCTTTGTTCTATATCGCTCTCACCCATCCCAAGACTGCACTCTTATTGATGTTATTTCTGATTATATTGACCAAGCCCTCATTCTTTATCCATCAGCCAATATTGTTGTTGTCGGTGACTTTAATGTTCATCACACTGAATAGCTTGGCACTAGTGTCAGTGACTCTGCAGGCATTAAGGCCCACAGCTTTTGTTTTTTTTCAATCCCTAACTCAAATAGTCAACTTTCCAACTCGCTTTCCAGATAACCCGAATCATTTACCTTCTCTACTCGACTTATGTCTTGTTACTGATCCTAGTCAGTGTTCAGTTTCTTTACACTCACCCTTAGGTGCGTCTGATCATGGTTTGGTCTCTCTAAAACTATTATCTCACTCTTCTTTACCATTAGAATCCCCCTATCATCTTACATCTTACAACTACCTTAAAGCTGACTGGGACTCTTTTCGTGACTTTCTTCGTGATGGCCCCTGGGTAGAAATCTTTCGTCTCCCTGTTGACAAATGTGCTTCTTACATAACTTCGTGGATTCAGGCTGGCACGGAATCCTTTATTTCCTCTCGACAATTCCAGGTCAAGCTCACTCTTCTCCATGATTTTCCTCACATTGTGCTGCTGCAATTGCCAATCAAAACCATTACTTCCATATCTATCAGCAAAACAATTCTCCAGAAAACAGGCGTCTCTTTATTACTGCTAGGAACCATTGTAAAAAGGTTTTGTCTAACGCCAAAACCCGCTGTTCTCAGATCATAAAATCTTGTATTTCATCACAAAAATTAGGCTCTCGTGACATCTGGAGAATCTTTAATAGTATCAATAATAAGGGCAAGTCTGTAATTCCACCTCTTTTGTACGGTTCAGACTTTGTCACCTCACCTAAAGACAAAGCTGAATTGTTTGCCAAGAACTTTTCATCAATATTATCTCTTGATGCCACTAGTTGCGTTTTACCTGATATACCCATCAAACAGGTTGATCCATTGCTTGACGTTCGTATCACTCCAGCTTCTGTATCTAAAGTGATTTCTTGCTTAGACTCTTCTACAGCTTGCGGCCCAGACAACATACCTGTTATAGTCTTGCAGATGTGTTCTCCTGAGCTGTCGTCTATCTTTTCAAAACTATTCAACAAGTGCTTATCAGAGTCTTGTTTTCCAGCCTGCTGGAAAGCAGTATCTGTTATCCCTATTTTTAAAAATTCTAGAGAGCGATCTGACTCAACTAACTACCGTCCCATTTGTCTTCTTCCTATAATAAGCAAGGTTTTTGAATCTTTAATTAACAAACACTTAATCTCTCATCTCGAATCTCATAACCTACTTTCTGATCATCAGTATGGATTTCGATCTTCTCGTTCTACGGCTGATTTGCTATCAGTAATAACCGATAGGTTTTATCGCGCATTAGATAAAGGTGGAGAGGTTAAGGCCATTGCTCTTGACATTTCTAAAGCATTTGATAAAGTTTGGCATGCTGGTCTCCTCCATAAGCTTTCTTCTTAGTGTGTATCTGCAAACATCTTTAAGATTATTGAATCTTTCCTTTCCAATCGTAAAATAAAAGTTGTCCTTGATGGAAAGCACTCTTCTTCTTATTCTGTAACCTGAGGGGTTCCCCAAGGTTCAATCCTTGGCCTTATACTCTTTTTAATTTACATTAACGATCTTCCAGATATTTTCACATCTAAGGTTGCATTGTTCGCTGATGATACTACCATTTATTCTTGTCACGATAAGAAGCCAACTCCCTCTGATTGCTTGCAGGGGGCATCTAACCTCAAAAAGGATCTCACTTCTGCTACAGCATAAGGCTCGCAGTGGCTGGTGAACTTTAATTCAGATAAAACTCAATTTTTTTCGGCCAATCGTTATCGCAATAGTTTCGACCTTCCTATATTTATGAACGGTAATGTACTCGATGAGTCTCCAACCCTTCATCTTCTAGGATTAACTCTTACTTCTGATCTTTCTTGGAAACCTTATGTCAAATCCATTGCAAAATTAGCATCTGCTAAAGTTGCTTCTCTTTATCGAGCTCGTCACTTTCTTACTCTGGATTCTATTCTCTATCTCTATAAATCTCAAATCCGGCCTTGTATGGAATACTGTTGCCATATCTGGGGCGGATCTTCTAATGATGCCCTTTCTCTTTTAGATAAGGTGCAAAAACGCATTGTAAACATAGTTGGACCTGCTCTTGCAGCCAACCTTTAACCTCTGTCACATCGTCGTTATTTTGCTTCTCTTTCTCTTTTCTACAAATACTATAATGGGCACTGCTCTAAAGAGCTAGCGTCTCTTGTGCCATCTACTAAAATTCATTCTCGTGTTACTCGTCATTAAATTAAATCTCATCCTTTTTCTGTTACTATTCCTAAGTGCTCCAAAAACTCTTATTTGTCTAGTTTTTTTCCTCGAACATCAGTTCTTTGGAATTTGCTTCCGTCATCTTGCTTTCCTGATTCATATAATTTGCAATATTTTAAGTCGTCTGTCAATCGTTATCTTGCTCTGCAATCTTCATCTTTTCTCTTCCATTAACTTCCAACACTAGTTAGTGGTTGCTTGCAACCTTGTTGGAAGCGAAGATAATTAAAAATTTAAAAAAAAAATTAAAAAAAAACAAAAACTAAGAGCCCCGGGGCAGGAGATTTATAATTTAAAGTTTATTTCTCCTAGTCTTTTCTTAAAAAAGAACAACCCGCAAGGTAACAGGGCATAGAACAGGTAGTACTGGGTTGCATAATATCAGTAGCAGGGTTATCATGATGATCATGAATCTGACATAAACTCGAGTAACTATAAGAAGCAACTTCATGCAAACTATACCTTAAATTTTTCCTAATGATTTTTCAAAATAATATTTCGGAAAATCATTAAGAAAAGTATTACATTTAACAAAATACAAGAGATTAAAATAAGCCAAGGTTTTATAGTTAGAGAAAAAACTAAAAATATGCAACAATGATTGTATTTGGGTTCAAGAAAATGTTCAAGGCACTTATATTTTATGAAGACCTAATGTTTTTTATCTTTGTTAACCTATTTTACTTGGAGCATTTCTTTTGATGTTTACAACTCTATAATGATTAAACTTTTAATATAATTTATGTTTATTTATTTAGTGTCTCTCACTTTGAACCGAACCTAATGTAGGTGATGGGTTTTTTCGTTTTTAATTGCTTTGTTGATAGATCTACCATCTAGATATAGTTGTACAGTTTTCTTTACTTTTACCAAAATTACAAACCTACTTATCCATTTTTACAATTGTTCAGGTTTCAGTGACATCTTGGAATCACAAATTTCAGGTTTTTTTTGAAATTGACGGACAAAGTGCATTTACTTCCATTTTTACCTTTTGTTCTTTTTTGTTTCAAATCATGAGCGCATTTATTACACGCAACATTGTATTGTATTGTTTCCCTTAAATATTTTGAAAACTTTATACTTTCTTTACAATTATTTATAAAAAAATTTTATTATTATTTACAAAACTCTAAGAAACTCCACTATAGTCTGATCTAAAATATTAGCGCTTCACATTAAAGCACTTACGGGTAATATTTATTATATTATTAAATAAGTAACATAATAATTATTGTATATGTAATATAATTGTTATTATATTACATGTTTTGTAAAAAAACAATTCTAAACAAATGGTTTCGTGAGGTACCCTGCATAGCTACTTAATGCTAGCTACTTAATGTTTGTGTCAAATTACTATACTTTACATGAGAGTAGCGAGTTTCGAAAATATTTTTTTCACCACTCAATAATAATATTATATTAATCGATAAATTAAAGTTTCATATAATAATCTTTAGCGTTTAAAAATTATGGAAACAAAATTAATTAATATGAAATGCAAGTATGATTGAGTCTAATTAAACAGATTCATTATTTAAACAGTTAATATACACTAAGACTAATTGAAGGGTATCAAGCTTATGATGCTCAAGTATGAGGCTGATGGTACTTAATTATGGTTCTAGGAAATAATCCGCGGGAAAAAATCCCACCGGAAAAAATCCCCCCGAAATAATCCCCCGAGAAAAAATCCCACCGAGAAAAAATCCCCCCGGAAAACATCCCTCGAGAAAAAATCCCTCCGGGAAATATCACCTCAAAAAAAGAATTTTTTTTTTTTTGCATAAAAATTATCAATTTGCAGTTATGTTTATTTCTTTCTTTATTTTAAATATTTATATATAATACTTCAATTTTCATCAAAATGTCAAGTTATGCGCTATTTCTCGAAGGTAGCGAATGTGAAACCCTAATCCTAACCCTCACGAACTGCGAAGTAGTAAAATGTGAACTTTTTTGCGAACCATTGTAGTTAATTTAGCGGTATATTTGAAGGACTTTTAAGCGAAAAAAATATTTAAAAAAAATAAAAAGAAATTAAGTGAAAATAGACGAAAACAATATGAAAATATATATATACATTTTAATTATTTAATAGACTGCCTGCCCAACCCAAACCTTCAGTCGATTTAACAGGAATATCAAATTAAATTTCGTTAATGTATTGATTCCCTTCAGGTGACCTTTAATAGCTTTTTCCGATTCTTTACCATTTGTCAGGGTTCATTATTTGGTATAAAAAACAGATATCTGCCCATTTTAATGCAACAAGCTTAACTGTTTTTTCTCAAATCGTTGACTGTCTGTAGAAGTAAGTATGTAACCAAGTAGTAAATAAATTGCCTGGAAGTTCTATATTTAATGGCTAATATTTGATAAACTTTACAAAATAATCTTAGGAAATTTCTTTTTATTCTAAAAGCATCTCATTACGTTAATCAATTGCTTTAAATGTCATATTTCCATTTCAATTCATTCTATTTCAAACTACTATTGTCAAAATTTAAAGTTAAATAATCATATTTATTGCATATTGCTTCAACAAAATAAAATGAAAATCCAGGTATTACACCTGCATTACCTCCAAAAACGTCATACAAACAAAACGTTTAAAATCAATCTAATATATGGTGTTGACAACCAACATGGAGAGGTTTCTGAAAGCCAGAACTTTCAAAATGTTACATTAATGTCTATATAGCGCCACTTTTTTTCCTAGTGTTAACATTTGTAGTGTCTGTCGCGATCATTTTTATAGATTTCCATAAACCATATTCATACGAAGTCTTTCAAAACTGTCTCTAACTTGACATTATTCATTACCATTGGCTTTTGCCTAATCTCTTTTTTATTGTTCTTTATCACTACTATTTGATGTTCCATCCCAGCTATCATTTCCATCAAAATGCAAAGATTAAATCTGGACCATTAGTTATTTTCTCATTTTATCTCGTAACTTTTTACCTTCTCTGATGACTGCCATATAGATTGAGTTTGTGCTGGAAGAACAACACCAATCATTTGAAGTTGTTGAAACACTGTGGCAACCGCGGTCACTTATTGTCTCAATACTTTAAAATTTAAGTTAATGACATTGATGAATTGTTTCCAATTTTAATTTTCTTTAAGAATGAATTTTTTTAAGATCATCAGACTTCATAGTAGTATATCAAACAACATCAGATGTCTCTAATTGCTTTCAATAAAGATTTTTATTTTTAAAATACTACTAAAGTCCATCTTCTTTCGTTATATCTAATGAACCATCAAAACTATAAGTTCTTGGTTTTTTGATTTCTACTTGTCTCTTTTTAATATATCTTTCTATTTTTCTTAGCACTGATTTGTTGTCTATTGTTAAAAAATTAAAGTTAGTATATAGTTCTAAACTTCATTTTAAATTTTTTTTTTCGTCCTTTCACATTTTTACAGTCTGATACCGAGCTGGGGTATTGTTTGATTATTTGTCAATTTGTTTTTCGTCCTTTCACATTTTTACAGTCTGATACCGAGCTGGGGTATTGTTTGATTATTTGTCAATTTGTTGGGGATGATTCTACAGATTTACTTTAACGTTTTTTACTTTTCTCTTTTTTCATACGTAAATTGATATTTTGGTTGCAGTAGAACTTTTGTTTGAATGGTTGTATAATGACTAAACTTGTAATGCCTGTTTAAATTACATACCACAAAATTAAATTACATACCACAAAATTAAATTACATACCACGATATTTCACTAATAAAAAAAAATAGTTTTCCGTCGCAAAGCATTAAGTCAAATAAAAAAAACAAAATTGCGCGATAAATTTAATGAAAACCGCCGCATAAAAGAACTTAAGATCTCCTACTTCTGTTTTTAAAATAAATAAAGCGTTTTGTAATTTATAATTCATCCCTTAGAAACTACAAATCATTTGGTTCGTGACTTTTTTAAAATGATGTATTTTTAAATTATTGCCATTTTTGTCAAAATATAAAAGCGTATATCTAGGTGACACGCTCATTTAAAAATCTTGACATTATTTTTTGTTCTAAAACCCTACTCCACATATACTTTGGTCGAATTCTTGTTTTTTACAGTTTCTGGTCTTTTGAAATTGTTGAAAACCTTTTGAAATTAGTTTCTAACGCGTCAATTAGTTTCTAACACGAACAATATTTTCTTAATAATTTATTTTATTTCAGTCAAGTTATTTAAAAAAAGTAGTGCAACAAAAAAATATGAATAAAATCGTGATTTATGTAAACAAAAGATAACATAACAAACATTTTTTATAATATCTTATGTTATAGATTTTACGCAACATTAAAACTGTAAATAAGTACCCACTTTTTAAAACGTTTTTTTTTTAAATGATATAGAAGAAAATGATTTAAAAAGTGGAATTTTGATCATGGTTTCAAAGTCAAGTAAAATATATAAGATGCTTCATAATCATAATTGTTTTATATTTTTAAATATGTTTTCCAAATGTGGCTTACACGAATCTAACTCATTTTAATATAGCTTATTGTTTGTTCTGATCTAGTGTGTTTTTAATGCTATAAGCTTTATAGCCACGCATAAACCGCACATACGCCACCTCTTAAGGGAGAGGGGTAATAAATGTTAAATGTACAACTGCTATGCATGACTCTCAAATAAATTTTTTGTCGGAGTTATATGAGATAAAAGGTATAAAGTTTATAAACAAAGAATTTATATTAAATATAAATTTTTTTATAGAAAAAGCATTCAACTTTTCAATATCTTTTAGTTTGAAAATTAAAACTTCTGTAAATTTAAAAATTCCTATTCACTATTTTCTACTAAGTAAGTAAGTGTATAAAAAACATGCATTTCTTGTTCTTGCTTAATAAATAAAATTTTACCACAATTATAAACATGAGTAAACAAATTCCAATTGGCAACGGAGTTGATCCTTCACTACATACGATATTTTTCATCATAGTACCAATTTTCATGATTAATTACAATAATCTGAAAAATAAAATTTGTCGTTCAAACAATATCACTCAAGTCCATCTATAATTTAAAAAAAAATACAGAGATCAAATGCTTTTATTTTTTAACTTTTTAATATTTTTTGTTGTATAATATGAATGAAGATATTATTTTTTGAATTGAACTCAAAAACACTATTTAAAGCCTAAAATACTATTTAGAACTGATATCCTTTTGAAAAAAATTTTTGATGACTTCGTTTCATTTTTGTAACAAAACTTTTAAGGCCGTTACATATTTCGCAGAACTTGATCTATAAAATTACAATATCTAATTTATATATCATCTTTCACATTTAAAAATTTCATTAAAAAACTTAAATATTCTAGTAAGTATTTAAGTTTAAAAATGGAAAAATTTGAATATGAGCATATTTTAAAACCAATGCTTTAGTTGGACTTTCGATACAAGCCATAAAAATCAATTGGTTTTAGTTCATGGTGACCAACAAAATAAAGCACGGTTGCGAAGTGGGCTACTTTATTTAAAGTAGAAGAGAGAGTCTCAAACCACGTATACAACTGAGAACATTGAATTGCTGCAGAAAATTCGGACGCAACACATAATGTAATTATTATTTTTATTATTATTTTTGTAGCCGTAAAATATACATACCATATATTTGTTACCCTAACCCTAATCCTAATCCTAACCCTTATATACAGCTAGCAGGAAAACACCCTACTATAAACAACAAGTTTTATAAATATTCGTTCCAAATTATATTCTCAACCAGTGATCTAGTCTAATTTTAAAGAAAGTACAGTTGAGTATAAAGTTACTTGTTCGGATAGTTCATTCCAGTATTTTTCTGATCTGTTATATAATTGATTGTGTCTTGGACAATTAGGAACATATTCACGTCTTATTTTAAGATGGTGACCACGTGACAATGAATAAATTAACTTTTGGTTGATAATAAAGCCCTGACATTGATTAATCGTTTTACAATCAACAAAACTATTCACAACGTTGTTAAAAAGAAAAAAACAACATTACGTTGGTTACCCCACAACTTATCCAATCAAAATTGCAACAATATGCATGTAAGGAATGATGATTCGTGGATTTATTTCACAAGTTGGCTAATCCTAGTTGGGTCGGTGAAGATGAATGTTCAGAAAGTAATGTTAGACGCGACAAATTTGAGCCAAAAAATATATTTAAAATCTTTTTTTAAAACAATATGTAAATTTATTTGGTTTATGTTAAAGAGAAAGATATCATTACTATTTGATATTGTATAAGAAACTGTTTTAAACATTTTTTATGTAAATTAAATAACCAAAGACTAAAACGCAAACTTTTAAATTTATCCATAATAGTGCTTGTAACTCAAATTATCACAAATTGTTTTAACCGACCTTGAATCACAATATCTTGCCACCAGCCATATATACTAAAGTTAGCTCTACCCAATTATTGGCTATTCGACTTGATGAAAATGTCTTGATGACAATTTTGCGATTGAAATTCAAAAAAACTGCATGAAAAGCTACTTCAAAGTATACCCAAAGAAGAGTATAGCGTTATACAATAACGAGTAATAGCGTTTGACAAATGGGTTGAAAAGATTCAGTTTTTTCTACGTAATTAAGAAAATTGTTTCGAACATCTAATAAATTAAAATTAAAAAACAATTTGTTTTTTTGTACAGGGAATTTCCTAGAGATTTCCAAACGAACTAATTAAAATTTTATTATTTAGTTCACACTTTTTATATTTAAGAAAAAAGAAATATATCCTTAATGCTGTAAAATGGAAAGTTTTTTTGAGATGAAAAAATTCATTACGAAGAACAGTATAAAAGCACAAAGGCAACATCTATCATCTAACCAAACTAAATTAAGTAATGAACTTTCAAAGAAGAGATAGACACAAAGATAACAATGAATGAAAAAAGTCGAGATCAAGAAAATATTATGACCCCAAAACATCTGAAAAGGTTCATAATAAATCCCAATGTCTTGAAAGCTATTTTGAACAAAAGTATATAAATATATTACTATTATTGTTATTATTTTAGCGAATTTGTAAAGTAGCGAACAACACTATTATAGAGAAAACTAAAAAAATATATATTTTTCTAAACCATACATTTTTTGTTAAAAAAATCTTATTTTCAAAGAGATATTGATCTATTGAAAAAGTTACCAGAGTTAGTGTTAATAAAGGCCGGATAGGGTTAATAAAGGAGGGATAGGGTTAGAGTTAGGGCTCTTTAAAAGTTTTAATAAACATTTAATCGAGAGAATATTTATGTAACTACGCAATTTTGAAAAAAATTAAAGCTTTTATTTTAGTTGTTTTTGAATAAATTTAGCAAAACTACTTCTACCTAGCTAAATCATAGGATTGACTAATTAATTAACTTAATTAATTGTCTCCTATAATCTAAAACTCATTAAAAAATTTTTGGGTCGTCTCTAAATCTCCCCGAAAAACACAAAACACGTTTTTAATAAAATGTCACTAAACAAAAACAAAAAAAAATGTTTCTTTTTTTTAAAAAAACAAGCTGTTGCATATTTTGAATTATTGACAAAAAAACCTTTCATATCATTCATCTTCTGAGTAATATGGAAAGAATAGGATTTTAGTCATTAATGTATTAAAATAAGAAAAGCAAATAAGAATTCAATATATTTAAGATTGCAACTATTTTTTATAAAGTTACGCAGTAAGATGGCAGCACTAAATTGACTTAATACATTAGTATTGTCAAGACCTTATCAAAATAAAAGGTTTCGCAAAAACATTCTTAAGAAGAGTGAATTTTTCTTTATTTCTTTATTGTTTGTCTTTTTAAGAAAAATATTTTATGAATTTTAATACATTTTTTCCGTTTTCAGTTGTTTCAGTTCTAAGTACTGCTATTTTTATCCTCACTGTAATACGAAAATTTTTTGTTCTTCTGTATCTATAATTTTAATTTTTGCAGCTGGTTAATCTACCAATTGTTAATTAATAATGCAAATTTAGTTAAATTGTTTTTGTAAACATAAAGTTTTCTTTATTTTATAATTATTTTTTTTTTGCATAGAATTTTTATGTCATATAATAAAATTTACAATGAAATAAATTGTGTTGATAAATAAGAGAGCTGGAGCAAGCAGAAGACATAAATTATTTTATCATCAAGCCCCATCTTAAAATTTACATTAAAAAATTGTCATTTAATATACAAAAATGAAGAGTAGCTAAGTACATTATAAGAATTTCAAACACGTTAGTTATAGTATAACTAGTAATACAATATAAATAATAATGTTGAAATATAACGCATAATATTAAAGATTAACAATAGTTTAAAAGTTTTTCACCAAAAAATTAAATTAGATTAAAATTGCAAAAAGAGAAGTCAATAACTATTTTTTTGATAATTTAGATAATAGTCAATAACTATTTTTTTAGATAATTTTTATTACTTAATGTATTTATTACTTAATGTATTTATTTAGATTCTTAGATTCTTTTCTAAATTTTTCCAAAGAGATGTTTTAAACATTATTATTTTTTGTAATAACTTTTGAAAAATGTTTCCATAAATTTTATATTTGTTTTGCTTTTTTGTTTTGTTACTATGTATAAATAAAGTGATTTCCAGTTTATATATATGGTGCATTTTTTTAATTAGGTTACTTTTTTTAGATTATTCAGATGATCGGCCGGGTGAATAAAAAAAGCAATTGTTTTCACTCAATAGTTGGTCAGCTTTAAGCGAATCAAAACTCTTTTGTTTTGCGAATCAAAACAATTTTGTTCGAATTAAAAGATCAAAATATCCAAAAAATAAGGGAATAATCAGAGAAACTAAGTTAAATTTTGAAGAAATCAGGAAAAAAGGTTCTTCATCTAAACTACCTAATTGAAGTAAGTTTTATATTGCACATGTAATGTAAAATTTTATTCAGCAATTAGTTTTATAAACATATCACGAAAAATCTTGGAAATCCACCATAAAATATTGGCAGAGACCAATATTTTAAATTTATATATGTTATGCATATAATATCTAGAGGCCTTTAAAGGGTTATAGATAGATGCATAACATGTATAAAGATTTTGTATACAATAATAAACGAAAGGTAGAGAACTTTTTAAAAATATTTTCTAAAATTTCTCAAAACATTAGAATGCTTTAAAAATTTCTAAAACCACGATAACATCGTTAAAAATTTGTTGCGCATATGTCATGATAAAGATACTTAAGTTATTAATGTGCTTAGTGATTAGTTAATTCTGCGCATTAAAGAGACAACTTTCTTTTTTTTAGAAAACAGATTTTACATGGAAACTTTAACGTTTTTTAAATTAATGGGGTAAAAAAAATTGAAAATTAAAAAAGGAAACCTATTAAAGAAAAAAAAAAACAACCCCCAGTCCCCGTTTTGCTTTATTTACTTATTTCTTTTATAGAAATTTACAATATTAATAAAGGGTTAAAAATTAATCATCAACTCAAAACGAAGATTTTTATATTTTTCTTTTTTTTTTAAATTATTAAAGTAAATTGGAATTATTAAAATGGTCGGTGTGGAATAGACTTAACATAACAATATATCATTGCCTTTATATATGTGTTTAAGTACGAAAATAATTATCATACATATTTTTTTAATTTTTTTTAGGTTATTTAGATTCTCACAGAAGTCCTTACGGTCTTATTAAGGAGGACTGCGGGAGAGTATTTAACTAGAAGCTCGCGCCTGCTTCCTCACCAATGTCACTTATTGGGCTAGAGCTGATGACGAACCTCAGACCTCTGGGTTCTAAGCCAGAATTCTAACCACTGCACCACGGCTGCTCTTTTTGAAATTGTTATTTTTCTTCCTATATAAAATGTAAATTTAGTTAAAACTAAATAAATTAATTGACATATTGCAAAACTAATTATTGAATAATGCATTGTAATCAGGCAATAGTATTTATGCAAAATATTAGAAAAATCTATCGTTAGGAAGTAACTCAAAAATTGATTGCAAGATTCGAATAGTAAACAACTTTTGCTATTTGCCATCAGAAATATTTGGGCCAGACGTTGTCCAGCGCACCCGTAATAACTTGTTTTTGTGTAACCTATCACTAACTTCTAAAGTTTTGTTCCGTATGGTTTCATTTTTTGTCATAAGTTAAAAATCTACAAAATAAAAATCTATATAACTTTACTTACAAAAACTCTTACTTATAAAATATGCTTACTTATAAAATATGTTGTCTCATTCGGCATTATTTTTTTCTTTGGCTCAACGTATAACTTAATATTATATAAATAAAAAATACTTACTGTCTTTAAATTCAAACCGCAAACCTTTATTTATTTGATCAGAAAATATAAAAGCGTAATTTTCCTTGTCTTTACTCTAAAAATAATTTATATAAAAATATATCATATAAATAAATAAAATGTATTTATCATTTACTGTAATATAAAGTAGGTATATTATCTACGTAGGTATATATTATCTCTCTACTTTTTTATTACATAAAAGTAGGTAGTTATCATAAATAAAAGAAAAGTTTACAAAATTTAATCAAAAAATTTTCAATGCTTTTTTATTTCTTTAAGTAAAACATTCTTGTAATAAACAACCGTTTTATACAAGTAGGTGCAATTGCTGATTTTAATTTTTATTTATTTTTTTTCTTATCCATTGATTTAAAAAATGTTAAAAGCGCTAACTATTTTTGATATTAGTATTATTGTTAGCCTCATTATCATAATCTCTGTACACTAACTAAGTATTAGAAGACAAATTACGTTCTTTGATTTTTTACCTTATTATGCAAAAGTTTTAAATCTAACTAAATCAAAAAAACAATTGTTTTTTATGATTTATGCTTTATTAGTAGTATTCAAATGTATTTTATTTGTTCAACTTCTTTTTATTCTAGCTAAGAAACTCAAATGAATTACTTTCCGTTTTTTCATCTGTTAAAACTTTTTATTTATATTTGCATTTATTTTATTTAAAGTTTTATATCTATATATAACAATTTCTTTTTCTGTTAAAAACGTCATACTAATATTAGATGCGTAGTCGGGCTACCACTATTTTTGTCAGTACAGAAGAAAAAAGTTTATTATGACATTGATCAACTTAAACAACCCAAACAACAACAACAACAAAAACTTTTTTTCGACATAATAGTTGCCGATATAATAAAAAAAGGCTTTATTGTACATTATTGACATTTTGGTTGATTAGGTCAAAAAATTGTCAACATTATCAAAAACAAAATAGGCTAAACTTGGCAGTCAACGCTTCGCAAATTTACATTTTTTTTCCAAAACAAAAGATCAATGAATTAAAAGTCTTTAGTTCATTGAATTAAAGACTTTTAATTCAAAGAATTAAAGACTTTTTTTAAAGAATTCTGGTTGAGTGGCCATGCGACTATTTCAAATACTATAATAGAGAACAAGTATCATTCCCATAGACCATCTTGAATTAGGTTCATAAAAAAATCAATATTGGAATTGTTTTTCCTAAAAATACTAATAAATAGCTGAATCTTGATCTAAAAAATTCTCGTGGAAAAGTTGCATTGTTGCCTTCTACAGATTATATTAAATATATGAGATTATAAATGCAAATAAAGTAAAATGTTTGAAAAAAAAAGTTTTTTTTAACAATAGTTCCAGGGAAATTAGGAAAAGGTATGAATGTTGTTTTGTACCTACCACCACCATTCGATCTGTCGAGTGCATATTTTAATAAAGTCATTATTCCTTTTCTTATTTCGGCAACTGTAGCAGTCGCTTTAATTGATATGACGCTCTCTATAAAAAAAGGTATTGCCTTGGTGTTTTGCAGTAAATACATAAAGTAGTTAAAAATAAAACAGTATTAAAGCAACGAACTCTGATTTTTAAAAATATATAATTTTACACTTGACTTACCAGTAACAACCTTACAAATGTTTTTTCCTTTAAACTTACATCTCAGCGGGCACGACAACGTCCATATGACGTCGAAAGGACGTCTTTTTAGGACGTCCGGTTATAGTTCTAAATGGAAACGCCAGATGACGTCTTTTTAAGACGTAATTAAGACGTCTTTTTAGGACGGAATAAAGACGTTTTTTTAAACGTCTAAAATACGTGAATTTAGGACGTTCAGAACTAGTGCTAAATTGAAACGCCAAATGACGTCTTTAAATAAACTAATTTAGACGTTCTCATTTCGACGTCTAAAATACGTGTTTTTACATGGCTTTACTTAACGTAAGGTTCAAATTTATGTTTTCACAGAACTTCTTGTTTGAATTGAAAAAAATAATAAATCGTTTAAATTTTTTAATAATATATAATATTTTAATAATAATATATAATATTAATATATAATAATTTAATAATTGTGCTGAGTTTTATAAATTACAATTTAGTAAACTTATTTTTCCACTTGTTAATTTCCAAGAATCGAATGTTCGAACAGTTGACGTCATTCACCTTCTTTTTGATCAGATACTCTCTTTAAAGTATTGCCACCAGCATTTTAAAGTTTTTTTGTTGTTGTAGGAATCAGGAAAGCGGTCTTAACCCTAAAAAAATATTTTCCAGATAAGTATGTAAAAATAAAAGGGAAATAAACAACACACACACACACACACGCACGCACACATATATATAATTATTATTTTATAAATAAACATCAAACATCAAAAAATACGAATTTCTCAACACTAAATTGATTTTTTTAAAGAAGTTTTTGACTGGATTGATGTGAACGGCTTATATATTTATGTATATTATATTATATTATGTATGTAATATAATTGCGGTATTAAAAATGCTCTTTTTATAGTAAAATTATACTTACTTTGAAAGCATGCCCTTCTCAAATGCACTGCATTATGAGCCACCAACATTTAATAACTTCTATTTCTAAATTCAAAAGATAACATTAGTGTAATTGATATGGGACAATTTAGTGTAAGTTATATTGGGCATAGAAGCAATACATTAGTGTTTTAATCAATTCAAAAATTTTGTGTAAATTATGTTTATTTGTAAAGTGAGCAAAATTTTTTATGAATTTATGATAGGAATTTACCCTTAAAAAGAAAACTAAACATTCAACCATAATAAAAAATATACTACTTTTTGCAACATTTGTATCGAGAAATGATTGATCACCTTCAAAAAACTTGGCAATAGAATCACACTAGTAAAGATCAAAACTATTCTCAACTTTAAACCTTTTTTATATTTCATTATTCTTAAGATAAGTAAGTAAATGAATGAAAGACTATATATTAGTTAATTAAAAAACAATATACTATTATAACTTAATATATATATACATATATATATATATATATATATATATATATATATATATATATATATATATATATATATATATATATATATATATATATATATCTGTATATATGAATCAGGGAAGCAAGATGAAGGAAGCGAATTCCAAAGAACTGATGTTCAAAGAAAAAAACTAGAGGAATAAGAATTTTTGGAGCACTTAGGAACAGTCACAGAAAAAGGATGAGACTTAATTGAATGGCGAGTGACACGAGAATAAATTTTAGTAGATAGAACAAGGGACGCTAGCTCTTTAGAGCAGTGCCCATTATAGTACTTGTAGAAAAGAGAAAGAGAAGCAACATCATGACAATGTGACAGTGGTTGGAGATTGGCTGCAAGAGCAGATCCAACTATGTTTACAATGCGTTTTTGCACCTTATCTAAAAAAGAAAGGGCATCATTAGAAGGTCCGCCCCAGATATGGCAACATTATTCCATACAGGGACGGGTTTGAGATTTAAAGAGATAGAGAAGAGAATTTGGAGTAAGGAAGTGTCAAGCTCGATAAAGAAATGCAGCCTTAGCAGATGCTAATTTTGCAATGGATTTGATATACCATTTAAAATAAAGATCAGAAGTAAAAGTTAATCCTAGAAGATGAAGGGTAGATGACTCATCTAGTACATTATCATTCATAAATATAGGAAGATCTAAACTATTGTGATAACAATTGGCCAAAAAAGAATTGAGTTTTATCTGAAATAAAGTTCACCAGCCATTGTAAGCCCCATACTGTAGCAGAGGTGAGATCCTTTTCAAGCTCAGAAAACCCCTTCAAGCAATCAGAGAGTGTAGGCTTTTTTTTATGACAAGAATAAATGGTAGTGTCGTCAGCGAACAATGCAACCTTAGATGTGAGAATACCTGGAAGATTGTTAATGTAAATTAAAAGAAGTATAGGGCCGAGGATTAAACCTTGAGGAACCCCTGAAGTTACAGGATAAAAAGAAAAGTGTTGAAGTTACAGGATATGAAGAAGAGTGCATTTATATATATATATATATATATATATATATATATATATATATATATATATATATATATATATATATATATATATATATATATATATATATATATGTATATTTATAACTAACTTAAAATTTTACAAACTACATCTTTCGAAAGAGAATTCTTAAATGTTCTTTTTTTCTTGGTGAATTGACTAGGTACCTAATTTGTGTATTGCGGAGTATTTAAAAATTAATTTATAAAGAGAAAAGGTCTCGGCAGTTAAAAAAACTTCCAAGATAGTTATTACAAGAAGAAATATTACTTACATTTATTTTTGTAAAACTTTAAAATTTATCATTGACTTCATATATTTTTTATTTAACTTTTTTTGGGAAAAGCAAAATTTTGAATGACAGACTTTCAAATTTTGGAGAAGCTGAATTGAATTAAACTGAATTAAAGAAGTTGTTACTAATAAAAATTCATTAGGCATATTACATAAAATAAACTATATTACATTACTATTACATAAAACGAACTATAGCCAAAACCATTGCTTTATTTTTTTAAAACCGAAGGCAAAATTAAAAATGAACTTTAGGGTTAAATACATTTAATCCAATAAAATTTCTTTAACTTAAAACAAAATTAAATACAAAAACTACAAACACATCAATTCTAGATTCCTAAATGCATATTTAAATAAATGCAATATGAGTTTTTGAAATACAAAACAAAAATGTAACATAATATTTCCAAATATAAACATGTATTTGACCAAAACATATATATCAACTGACACTTGATGTAGTTGACGCTCCTAAAAATAAAATCTTAATTAACAAGTAAACAAAATTTATGGAAAAGTAAAAAATATTTAACAAGTGTTATTTTCTTAGCATTAGCAATATTTTTTTTTTAATTTTTTTTAACTTTTCTGTTTAACTTTAAATTGTATATATTTAATGTTTGACACTATCTTTTTCTAAATTTTAACAAATACTACAAATTCTACTAATTTTAACTAATAAAAAATAATAAATAAAAATTCTAAACTTTAACTAATTCTACTAATTCTAAATATTAACAAAACTCATTTTCATTTTATTTATGGACATATATTTTGTATTTTTAGCAAAAACAAAATCAGGGTTTACATTATTAAAAGTGACGATAAAAGTATGGATTTTAAGGAGACATTTTTCTATTATTTAAAAGATTTAGTCATGAAAAACAATTTTTTGAAAGAAAAAATAAGCAAAATTAAGGAGAAATAACTACATTGAAAAGAAAATCTTTTTTTATTTTTAAATTTAAAAAAAAAACAGAAAAACTATTATCAATTAACATATTACTTATATATATATATATATATATATATATATATATATATATATATATATATATATATATATATATATATATATATATATATATATATATATATATATATATATATATATATATATATATATATATATATAATATATATATATATATATATATATATAAAACCCTTGGAATTAGGGTTGGCATGCAGCAATGCCAACCTAAAAGTGATTGAGATTGACAAATAATGCTGACCTTGTTTCTATGTTTAATTGTGAATCAAATTTTTTTGCTTTTTTGATTGATGTTGACAAATTAC
>NC_061158.1:62602562-62607738 GCF_022113875.1 Hydra vulgaris
GATAAGTTACTAAAAAAATAAATTTTGTCAAATAATAAATATAAATATCGATTTTAATTAAAATTATTCATATTGAAATTTTAAAGAATGATAAAAGAGAAAAGTTATTTACATTTGTCTTCTAAAGGATACTTTTAGAAAATCAGATAATAAAATAGTCGGATAAGTCACTAAAAAATGTCTAATTAAAAAAATTAAACAAGTCATAACAGTTATATAAGAGACAGGGGGTAGAAAATTTCTTTTAGAGTAAAGGAAATTTTCTACCCTTCTGTCTCTTATATAACTGTTACGACTGGTTTAATTTTTTCAATTAGACTTATTTTTCGGTGAAAACTTTTGAACTTTACTAATAACTAATTCCTAAAGTTAAGTAATTAGTTATTAGCAAAGTTCCAAACCTTGATATTGTAATATTTCAAAAAGTTTATTAACTAATACACAGGTCCAATTATTTCGAATAGCACAATCTAAAAGTTGTTAATAAAAGATATTGAATTATATTAAATTATCAGCATAAATTCTCTGTATTATTAATAGGTTTTCCTTTTGAAAAATGACTTTGCATGAGATTCTCCAATGTCTAAGTTTTTCAAACAGCCAAAACTTGGTTCTCGATATAGTATATCAATTATTATACTTGAAATACTATATCAAGTGTCAAGTATATACTTAGTATATATATATAGTATATCATATACCCAGTTTTCAACTAATTCTTTCAATATCTGTATCAATTTTAATATCTGTATCGATATTAACACAATTCTCAAGTAACTAAATGTTTAAATATATATATACATAAATTAACAAGAACATGTCTATAAGTCGCTTTTCATTAGGTGTTTTTAAAACTCTCCTTGCATCTTTGGGAAGTTCCAAACCTTGATTTGGCAGAATTTCAAGAAGATCATAAACTAATGTACTGGTCCCATTATAGAATGGCACAATATTGTCAAATATAGATATTGAATTCAAAGAATTATCAGGATAATTGTTCTATGTATCATTAACAGGTTTTCCTATTGAAAAATTCGATTCTGCATGAGATGTCTAATTCTTTGAAATTGTTAGAACTTGGTTCTTAATATAGCAATACTATAGTATTAGTATATTAAGTATATATATACATAGTATTGCATATTTTCAGTTTTAAACCGTTTCTTCCATTATCTGTTAAAATTTCATTACCTGTATAAACATTACCACAATTTTCAAGTAATTGATAACAAAAATAAAAAATAGCTAGAACGTGTCTATTTGTCGTTGTAAAAAGACTTCTATTATAATTGAAAAAACAAATTTTGAAAAAGCGTTACTTAAAAATTTTAGGAAGTTTTAACGCTTGCGTGATTTAACTGATTTTTTTTTTGATTTAATAAAGCACTCTGGATATTTTTTGGACGAAAAAATTATTGGGCGCGAAAAAGACGTTCAAAAGTTGTTTAGATTTTTAAAAAGACGGACGGAAGCAATTTGAATGTACTGAGGACGTCTTTTTTACGTCCCGTGCCCACTGGGATATATATATACATACATAAATATATATATAGATATATATATATATATATATATATATATTTATATATATATATATATATATATATATATATATTTATATATATATGACTTAAGGGGTAAACAGATTCTATCTGTTGACCAGCCTCGCACCCCTTCCTCATCTATTAGGCTGGCGCAGATGTATTTTTAATACATTGTTTCCAGTTTAGGATGTTGAACGCTGGATCTTCTTGACTCAATGCGTGGGTATTGCTTGTGTCTCTATTTTTATGACTGGGCAACTCATTCTATTATCTCCTAATGAGGGTACAGCTCTAAAACTCAGTTTTATGGTTCTGAGGCCGGCTGGTAGTCAGGTTTCCCGAACTCTGTGGTAGCTCTCAGAGAGGCTGATTCCATCAACAGCCGAAAAATATCAGAGTACTAACAGTGCCATGTTGCGCATGGATGGTGTCCCTGTTTGTACTTTTGGTGTGCATTGCAGAGGCCACATTTGGAGCCCTTTGTTACGGCTTAGGGTTTATTAATAGTAATGAGGCTATTGCTTAGTTGTTAAATAGTGTACTGAGTACTATCTATACTTGAGTCAAGTTCTTTATAAATTTAAAATGACTAAAGTACCTAAAACTAAAAAACACAAAAAACCATTGTCATCACCAAGTTCTCTAAACCTATCATTTACTAATATTCGTGGTCTTCGAAGTAACTTTTCTTCTGTTGAGTCTTATCTCTTGCAAAGTTCACCAGACCTACTTGCTCTTTGTGAGACTAATTTGAGTTCGGCTGTCCCATCTTGTGATCTTAGTGTTGATGGTTATCTTCCTTTAATTCGTAAAGACTCCAATAATCACATGCTTGGCCTGGGCATCTACATTCGTAAGAACTCACCCATTTGTCGTGAAACTAGGTTTGAATCTACAGACTATTCATTTATGTGCTTTCGTCTAGCACAACTTCACTCTATCGCCTTTCTCTTTGTTCTATATCGCTCTCCTTCATCCCAAGATTGCACTATTCTTGATGTTATTTCTGATCAAATTGACCAAGCCCTCTCTCTTTATCCATCGGCCAATATCGTCGTTGTTGGTGACTTTAATGCCCACCACACCGATTGGCTTGGCTCTAGTGTCAGTGACTCTGCTGGCGTTAAGGCCCTCAACTTTTGCCTTTCTCAATCTCTAACTCAAATAGTCAACTTTCCAACTCGTTTTCCAGACAACCCTAATCATTTACCTTCTCTACTCGACTTATGTCTTGTTTTGGATCCTAGTCAGTGCTCAATTTCTCCACATTCACCCTTAGGTACTTCTGATCATGGTTTGATCTCTCTAAAACTATTATCAAATTCTTCTACTTCATCAGAATCCCCCTATCATCGTACCACATACAACTACCTTAAAGCTGACTGGGACTCTTTCCGTGATTTTCTTCGTGATGGCCCTTGGGTAGAAATCTTTCGTCTTCCTGCTGACAAATGTGCTTCTTACATAACTTCGTGGATTCAGGCTGGCATGGAATCTTTTATTCCCTCTCGACGATTCCAGGTCAAGCCTCACTCTTCTCCTTGGTTTTCCTCACATTGCGCTGCAGCAATTTCTAATCGAAACCGTTACTTCCATATCTATCAGCAAAACAATTCTCCAGAAAACAGACATCTGTTCACTATCGCCAGAAACCATTGTAAAAAGGTTTTGTCTGACGCCAAAGCTCGCTATTCCCAGGTCATTAAATCTCGTATCTCATCACAAAAATTAGGCTCTCGAGACTTCTGGAGAATCTTTAACAGTATCAATAATAAGGGCAAATCTGTTATTCCTTCTCTCTTGTATGGTTCAGACTTTGTCACCTCACCTAAAGACAAAGCTGAATTGTTTGCTAAGAACTTTTCATCAATATCATCTCTTGATTCCACTAGTTGCGTTTTACCTGACATAGCCGTCAAACAGGTTGATCCCTTGCTTGACATTCGCATCACTTCAGCTTCTGTATCTAAAGTAATTTCCTGCTTAGACTCTTCAACAGCTTGTGGTCCTGACAACATTCCTGTTGTAGTCTTGCAGAGGTGTTCTCCGGAGCTTTCATCCATACTTTCTAAACTATTTAACAAGTGCTTATCAGAGTCTTGTTTTCCATCATGCTGGAAAGCAGCATCTGTTATCCCTATTTTCAAAAATTCCGGAGAGCGATCTGATTCATCTAACTACCGTCCCATTAGTCTTCTTCCTGTCATAAGCAAGGTTTTTGAATCTTTAATCAACAAACACTTAATCTCTCATCTTGAATCAAATAACTTACTTTCTGATCATCAATATGGATTTCGGTCTTCTCGTTCTACAGCTGATGTGCTAACAGTAATAACCGATAGGTTTTACCGTGCATTAGATAGAGGTGGAGAGGTTAAGGCTATCGCACTTGACATTTCTAAAGCTTTTGATAAAGTTTGGCATGCTGGTCTTCTCCATAAGCTTTCTTCTTATGGTGTAGCTGGTAACGTCTTTAAGATTATTGAGTCCTTTCTTTCCAATCGTAGTATAAAAGTTGTCCTCGATGGACAACACTCTTCTTCACATCCTGTAACTTCAGGGGTTCCTCAAGGTTCAATCCTTGGCCCTATACTCTTTTTAATTTACATTAACGATCTTCCAGATATTCTCACATCTAAGGTGGCATTATTCGCTGACGACACTACCATTTACTCTTGTCATGATAAGAAGCCTACACTCTCTGATTGCTTGGAGGGGGTATCTGAGCTTGAAAAGGATCTCACTTCTGCTACAGCTTGGGGCTCACAGTGGCTGGTGAACTTTAATTCAGATAAAACTCAATTTTATTCGGCCAATCGTTATCGTAATAATTTAGATCTTCCTATATTTATGAATGGTAATGTACTAGATGAGTCATCTACCATTCATCTTCTAGGATTAACTCTTACTTCTGATCTTTCTTTTAAACCGTATATCAAATCCATTGCAAAATTAGCATCTGCTAAGGTTGCATCTCTTTATCGAGCTCGACACTTTCTTACTCCAGATTCTATTCTCTATCTCTATAAATCTCAAATCCGTCCCTGTATGGAATACTGTTGCCACATCTGGGGCGGATCATCTAATGATGCTCTTTCTCTTTTAGACAAGGTGCAAAAACGAATTGCAAACATAGTTGGACCTGCTCTGGCAGCCAATCTCCAACCTTTGTCACATCGTCGTAATGTTGCTTCTCTTTCTCTTTTCTACAAATACTATAATGGGCACTGCTCTAAAGAGCTAGCGTCCCTTGTGCCATCTACTAAAATTCATTCTCGTGTTACTCGCCATTCAATTAAGTCTCATCCTTTTTCTGTGACCGTTCCTAAGTGCTTCAAAAACTCTTATTCTTCTAGTTTTTTTCCTCGAACATCAGTTCTTTGGAATTCGCTTCCTTCATCTTGCTTTCCTGATTCATATAATTTGCAATCTTTTAAGTCATCAGTCAATCGTTATCTTGCTCTACAGATTTAGTCTTTTCTCTTCCAGTAACTTCCAACTCTTATAGTGGTTGCTTGCAGCCTTGTTGGAAGTGAAGATGTTAAAAAAAAAAAAAAAAAAAAAAAATATATATATATATATATATATATATAAATATATATATATATATATATATATATATATATATATAT
>NC_061158.1:62608738-62712309 GCF_022113875.1 Hydra vulgaris
TTTCTCTTTTAGACAAGGTGCAAAAACGAATTGCAAACATAGTTGGACCTGCTCTGGCAGCCAATCTCCAACCTTTGTCACATCGTCGTAATGTTGCTTCTCTTTCTCTTTTCTACAAATACTATAATGGGCACTGCTCTAAAGAGCTAGCGTCCCTTGTGCCATCTACTAAAATTCATTCTCGTGTTACTCGCCATTCAATTAAGTCTCATCCTTTTTCTGTGACCGTTCCTAAGTGCTTCAAAAACTCTTATTCTTCTAGTTTTTTTCCTCGAACATCAGTTCTTTGGAATTCGCTTCCTTCATCTTGCTTTCCTGATTCATATAATTTGCAATCTTTTAAGTCATCAGTCAATCGTTATCTTGCTCTACAGATTTAGTCTTTTCTCTTCCAGTAACTTCCAACTCTTATAGTGGTTGCTTGCAGCCTTGTTGGAAGTGAAGATGTTAAAAAAAAAAAAAAAAAAAAAAAATATATATATATATATATATATATATAAATATATATATATATATATATATATATATATATATATATATATATATAAGTATTCTACAAAAAAGGTGCTCAATGTTCTTAAAAGAACAGAGCAATTACAAATTAATAGAAAATCACAAAACTTTTTTTTTAATAAAGTGTTAAATAAGAAAAAGTTTTGCTAAGTGATTTTTTACTAGTTTATATATATATATATATATATATATATATATATATATATATATATATATATATATATATATATATATATATATATATATATATATATATATATATATATATATATACATATATATATATATATATATATATATATATATATATATATATATATATATATATATATGTATACATATATATATGTATATATATATATATATATACATAAATGTATATATAAAATACTAAAAAAGTATATATATATATATATATATATACATATATATATATATATATATATATATATATATACATTATTAGAAAATCACTTAGTAGAAAATCAATTTATATTATGTATATATATAATATAAATTGTGCAGAATTTAATGTTGATCTTTCTACCAAACAATATCATGGACTAAAGGTGCGAGAACAAATCCATTTTTATACAACATGCATATAACTTTACAGAAAAAGTCTGCTTTATTTATTAAACAATTGTCAGACAGATATCTTTTTTAATAAAAACAATATTAAATCTCTTTGAATCACATGGATTGTTAAAAAGCAGTAAATCTGCAGTTAAGCAGCCTAAAATAGTTTTATTTTTTGTTTGTTGTGATCTCGCGTAGAGACATGCTTAAAGTGGTGATTTTATAATATAAAAAGAGAACTTTTTTGGCTTCACTACATACCTTAACTATTTTATAGCCTGCTGCTACAAGGGAGTGCTGCTACTTCAACTATCTTATAGTCTGCTGCTAAAAGGAAGTGCTGCTACATCAACTGAGGGTTTGGCATGGGGCAGCAACCTTTTTTCTTTTATTGTTTCAAATAATATTTTGATGGTTTAAAAAACCTCAAATGATGAGAGCGTAACAAGCAAAAAAATTAAATTATTTTAGGTTGCTTTTATATATATATATATATATATATATATATATATATATATATATATATATATATATATATATATATATATATATATATATATATATATATATATATATATATATTTTATATATATATATATATATATATATATATATATATATATATATATAAATATATATATATATATATATATATATATATATATATATATATATATATATATATATATATATATACATATATATATATATATATATATACATATATATATATATACATATATATATATATATATATATATATATATATATATATATATATATATATATATATGTATATATATATATATATATATATATATATATATATATATATATATATATGTATATATATATATATATATATATATGTATATATGTATATATGTATATACATATATATATATATATATATATATATATATATATATATATATATATATATATATATATATATATATATATATATATATATATATATATATATATATATATATATATATATATATATATATATATATATGTATATGTATATATATATGTATATATATATATATAAATATATATATATATATATTTATATATATATATATATATATATATATATATATATATATAGAGAGAGAGAGAGAGAGAGAGAGAGAGAGAGATTGAAAATATATATTTTAAATTTATATAATGTAAAATTAGTATAGTTAAATATACTAACATACATAGTAAAACCAATTAATCAAACTCTAAAAAAAAACTTACTTGAAAAACTGTAAAAAAAATTCAAGCAAAGTCTACTTGTAATCTACACCCATGAAATATTACCATCATAATAAAATATCTTTTTAATATTTATTTAACTAACTGCATCACAAGTTAAGCAATATGATGTTGTTAAATTGTCAAATTCAAAACCTTACAAATATCTAGTAAAGCCACGTATGTGTATTTGAGTTCTCAAAATGCAATACGAACGTTCGAACTCGTAATATAGACGTTGAATTAACGTGGAATCAACGTCTATTATTTATTTACGTCTATTATTTTGATAGTTTTAAACAAATTTTCAACGTTGATACAATGTTGATTTTTGGTTATACGACATCGTGACAAAAAATCAACCGTAAATCAACATTGAAATTACGTCGGGTCCCCACTGGAACGGGCTTATAGGACTATGAATAAAGACACAAAAAAGAGCAGAACAATTGTTATAAAACTTTTAATTTAAAAAGATAAAGTTGCTTTCTTAAAAAACGCCTAAAATATAAAGGGAAAAAAAGTTTACGCTAATGAAGATTTCTGCGCTGAAAGACTAGTAAGAAAAGACCTAAAATAGCGAATGAAAAAAGAACGAGACCTTAGCAATTATGGAATAATGTGGATAAACTAATCGTTCACGAGTGGATTTGGAAAGAAAGTAATTATTTTTGTTGTTTATATTTATTATCTTAAAGGAGTCTGTACTACTTTATGCCTTTTGGCCCATAATCACGCCAAGCCGATCGTGTTTAGATTTTTACACCAACGTATTGTTAGTGTCTTACGTATTACCGGCCAAAAAATCTAAACCCGGTCAGCTTGGCGTCATAGTTATCTGGTAAATCTAGTATCTGGTAAAAATAATTTTTTGGCCAAAATATTTATTTTTTTCCTTAAAAAAAATATCTAAAAACAGGAAAAATTGTTGTAATTTTATATATTTAAGCTAAATAATAAAAAATAGTTTTTATATTATTCTTTTTTGGTAGTTTTTTGATAATAGAATTGCTTAAATCATCTACCAAATAAAATTCACTATTTAATAAAAATATTGATCTATAGTGGCTTGTATCATTATTAACTATTGAGCAACATAAAATTGAAACAACGTTTATCAATTATAAATGATAAAGGGATATTATTTATACTTAGATCATCTTCATCTTTTTAAAACATCTCTACAAATAAACAAAATGGGTGAAATAAAAACTTTGCATTAAAACCATTAGAGCAGATTTTACGCAATTCATTCAACTTAATATTTAAATATGTTACTTTCTCTGCGTTTTTAATCAAAAAAACTCATTAATGTTAGTATAAATAATTTTGTTACAGGTTGAACAATTAAATTGAATTGTCTAAAAATCTATTAAAAAACGAATAAACGCATTGCATTCTGTATCAAGAGTACTAAAAGTTAAAGAATCATTTGGTTTTAATCTCATAACAAGAAGAATTCATATAGTTTTTACTCTATCCCATTCTCAAGTTTCAATGAGAGAAAGTATATCGAGTATGTGATTATATATTTTGATATCTTTTTATTCTCTTGTAATACACTTATGACATTTTGCGACAATAAAGATGAGCACCAAATAGCCAAAAAAAAATAATTAATTGTGCAAGTGTTCTGAATGATAATACTTCGGTATAATTGACATAGCAAAAAATAATCTGCATCCATTTTAATATCATATTTACTTAACAAAATACAGCCGCTCCATTTCGGTAAATGCTTTGAAAATGATCTAAAGTTCGTTTCATTAATTATTTTTGCAGTTTTTTATTCAATAGTGAAATACTTAATTCAGAATCAATAATATTCAATTCTACATTAGGTTTAGCTTTCGGTTCTATGAAACTCGTTGATATATCTTGTTTCATAGTTTCATTTTGTTCTAATATTTCTTTTTCAGATTCGCATTCTGATTCATTTTCACTTTGTAAAAAAAACATAAGTTTGATAGCTAACAAATGTGATGTATTTTCGCATATCATCTATAGAAAATTTGGGAAATCGTTTAAATCTAACGTGTCAATTGGTTCAAAATGCTTTTTACTTTTATTTTTTGTGTTCAAAGTATATGATTCCAACTCATTTTTGAAATTAATTTTATTTTTCATCAGAATTGCAATATCTTTATTGTCTTTTTTATCGGATATATATTTTACATGAAAACAGTTATCAAATAAGCAGCTATTCTAACATCAGTCATTATATGAGAAAGCATTGTTTTTTCCAAAGATTTAAAAGATTGTTTAAATGTACCATTAACAGCCTCAATAACCCATTTGCATTTTGTCACAAACCTAGAATGGTTTGCTTGTAAACTAGTTAACTGACTTTTAGAAGATGTTGACATCTTTGTAAACACTTTATATGTAGTTTTCAATTCATCAAGATTTACAAAAAAAACAGAACCCATGTGAATTGAAATTCTATCGAGATCTATATTGATCCTTTTCTTTTTAATAGATTTATTGCAATAATTATTGTCATCGTTGTCATCGACATTCTCGAACTCTTCAGAACCCTCATCAGTACTCCTAGAATTGAAATTATCATAGTTTTCAAGAACAATATTAGAATTTGACTCATCGTTAGAATTATTTTCAACAAGTGTATTGTTAGAAAAAACAATTATACTTACATTAAGCAAAAAAACGGATTTGTTGAAAGATTTTAAGTGCTTGTAACACATTATCTAATCATGTATAAGATTTATTCGATCAAGTTTAAAATGATGAACAACTTTATTTATCATATTTTCATTTTTAATTTCAAAAACTTTTTTTGAGCCAATATTATTACCTCTCTTTTTACAAACACAACAATATCTATTTCTATAATTGTTTAATACCATTTTGTAATATTATTATATAATTTTTTTAATTTTCAGTAGATTTAATTCACGTGAAATAAAAAGTAAAAACTGCAAAACTTTTTATCAAGGAAATATTAAAATGAAAGAAAAAACCATTGCTGTTTTAAACTTTATTATTTAGGCTCAGTTAAAATAATTGCGGGGTAGTTATTTGTTGTTGTAACTCCTTTTATATTGTTTTAAAATGTGGAATATAACCATACCAGATCAATTTTATCAGCTGGAAGTGCGTATTGAAAAGTAAAAAGTCTTTTTTTCAACTTTTGTTTAAAATAAAATAAAATAAATTCCTTGAATTTTTTTTTTGAGGGCGAGGGTGGGTTAAAATTATTATTAAGTTGTAAAAAGTTTTTTTCTAATAACCTTGAGCGTAATTATAAATTTTAAAGGGAAAAAATATATTTTTGAGGGAGCGAAGATGGGGGAGGGGGCTAAAAATTATTTTTACGTTATAAACCCTGACAGGTATCATAAACTTTTACACAAAACCCGAAATGCTAGATAACGGATATAAAACTAGAGGTCACAATAGTAAACTGAGAAGGCAATATACAGGAAATATAAAACGACATAATTTTTTCACAAATAGAGTAGTAAACGACTAGAACAATCTTGAACAAGAAACTATAGACGCAGTCAGTATCAACCAGTTCAAAAAAAAATTGAATGAACATTTAAAATACTAACTTTTATTATGTTTGTATGTTAGTGTGTTACAGCTGTTAAAGTTACAAACTCTACCTAGTTTGGGCTCATCACTCTTTAAGTGTACAGCACTATTATATTATATATTATATATTATATTATATTATATTATATTATAAATAGTAGTTTTCTAACATCGTTGAGCTTAATTATGATTTTTAAACAAAAAAAAAGAAAAGGGCCAAAGTTTCATGTAAGTTGGACATACTCCTTTAAGTTTTTTAATTGAAAGCTAATAGATAACTAAGGAATAATTTTGATAATAGGTCTTTTAATCATATTGACATAATAATAATCTTGAACCCTTCCTTATAAACAACTATATACCTTTAAAAAATCAATTAGATATAAATATTATTTTATAATGATGATTTCATAATGAAATTTTATCATGATAGAGAGGGGATATAATCCGTATTACTATAGTTTAGATATTTCAAATATTACTGCTGGCATAAACTGCATTATTTATCCTACACCTTAACATGAGGAGCCTCCAAAAAAAGAAATTTAAACAGTTTTTGGAAAGCGTCAAAATTAACTTTCAAATTATGTCTAATCAAAACACGGTGCCCTGACATGGAAATTGAAAACAATTCTAGTTTTCAACTTAATAATTATAAAGTCTTTCATCAAATTAGAGACTCTGAAAAAACAGGTAGAGAAATGTAAATTTTTATTTACAACTCTTAAGATTTCAAGTTACTTTCAAAATCGATTTCAAAAAATACTTCGCTGTTATGCATGACTTTGTTTTCATTTAAAGTTAAAAACAAAACTTGCAAGAACGCAGATCTATACGTTATATGTAGACTGCCTTCTGGTAATAAAAAAGCATTATTAAACAAATTAAAAGCCTAATTATAAGTGAGAATTATGTGGCAAATGCGTTTATTTTGTAGGCGATCTAAATTTAAATTTGCTTGAATTCGACAAAAACAAAGACGTTGAACCTTTATTAATTTTATGTTTCAAAATGGATTTATTATGGATATATATAAGTATTAATAAACCTAATCGAATTACAAAAAATACTGCTACTTTAATTGATAAAATTTTAATTAATAATTTCAAAATTATAAAAATTAAAACTGGAATATTTATAATAGATATCTCTTACCATATTCTGATTTTTATAACAGCGCACAGTGGGCTGTTATAACCCTAACCCTGACCCTAACCCTGACGGACAAAATGAGAAAAAATTTAGTTGTCTAATTTTGAAAACTTTATTTAATTTTAGTATCTACATATATTAGAAGAAATTTATTGATAGTTTATTTGTATTAAATCCCTTATTTAACAGGACTCTAGGCATTTAAATATTGAAATTAAAAAAAAAAAAAAAATTTAAATAAGTAATTTACGGTGACATTAACGCTGTATTATATTTCAATTAGATCTATGTTTTTGAAACAAATAATTAGTACATGTTATTTTAGACTATTCATAGCAAAGTATGGTAATTATTAGTTATAGTGCGGCAACAAATAAATTTCATGAAGATTTTTTTTATTAATCTGTGATTTCCAAAGTATAACTGAAATAACATGCTTCAACATATTTATTTCACAAATTGGTTTTTCTTATCTCATATGATGCTTCAACCAAGTTTTAATTGATTGCTTGTCCTCTTAAATCCCCGTTCAGATTTTATAAATGTTTTAACTTGGTTGCAATGGTTCTGAATTTTGCATAGCAACATCTCATTTTTACATTAACGTTGTTTTAACGGTATTTTATCTGCGCTAAGTACACAATATTGGTAGTATGTATTAAAATGAGATTTACAATTATTATGAGGTTGTTTTTTTTTAGGTTGCTATAGCTACCTTACTTTGCATAGCATATAAACAACATATTTTCCGTAGTTGTCAGTAATTTAATATTTAACACTAACAGTAACTTATTAACTTTTAATTGTAAATACTAACACTTGTAGTAACTTAATTACTAATACGAATTAGCAGTGCACGCGGCATATATATTATTATTTTTAATTTTTAAATACAAAATATTTGTTATAAGAATTGTTTAGATATGGCTTTATTAAACTTAGACATTCATAGTTTTCTTCAAAAAAACTCAGTTTTTTAAAACAAAATATTACTAAAGATATATTAAAATTTATTCAGCCAAAATTAGCTGAATTTAAGACGTTGATTTTTAAACATGCTGTTCAACGATTTGTTTACTTGTAAAAAATAAAGTGAAAATCTGCAAACTGTACTGTTAAAATTTTTGAAAAGAAGATTTTAAATTGGTATAATGAGTATTTAATTGTAAAAAAAACAATCTGTTCAGGTCAGGAATCAAAAAAACAACATTCTGTCCATCAAGCAGTTTAGGAATCTGTGCTGATGCACTTAATAATGAATAACAAAGCGATAAAAATAATGACACTGACGTATAAGGCTGGTTTTGATGGTGCTATTGGCCATAGCATTTATAAACAAGTTTTATCAGAACCTTACATAAACGGAGATTTAAAGTGTGAAGAATCATTATTTATAGCTTGTCTAGCCCCATTGGATTTGACTGGATTTAAAAGCAGTAACAAAAAGGTCCCTATTTGGAGAAATCAAAAGTCGTCATCCAGAGCTTATTGTAGACCCATAAGATTTGCTTGCAAAACGGAATCCAAGGAATCTATGATCGAAGAAAATGAGTACATTGAAACTGAAATAAAAAGCATGGGCATGACTTTATTAGAGGTTTACGGTTCTTTTATTGAAGTGAATTGTATAACTGAACTTACAATGATTGATGGGAAAATTCAAGCAATACTATCTGAAAAAACTAACCCATACCAATGCTTTTTAGTGTGTGTTGTCTATCCAAAAAAAGTAAAAAGTCTTGATATCCTTAGTATAGATTATATAGAGAGTTCAAATATGGTCTTTTCTTTCTTCATGCATGGATTCAATTTTTTGAGTTTTGCACATTGCATACAAAAAAGAAACAAGAAAGTGGCTAGCAAGATCTAAAGAACACAAAGAAAAGGCATCTTTAGCTAAACAAAAGATTCAGACTGATTTTATGAACAAAATGGGACTTGTTGTTGATTTCCCCAAAAGTGGTGGTTCTGGAACAAGCAATGATGACAATACCTGAAGGCCTGCTTTTGCAGCATATGAACAAACAGCTGAAGTTCTGGGTATTGATCAAAACCTTATTCAGATTTTTCATTATCTTGGTAACACTCTCTTAAGGATATAAAATAGACAGCCTAAAGTTCATGTATAATTGTTTTGACGCTATTAGACTATATGTGTCCTTTTATCCATGGTATTACATGGCTCAATCAGTTCACAAAGTATTGATACATAGACATGACATAAGTAAAAACCTTACATTACCCATCGGACTAATGTTAGAGGAAGCTCAAGAGCTTAAAAATAAAGACTTCGAATCTTATTGCGAAAGTTTCAGCCACAAAACATTCAGAAAAGCAACAAATACTGATCTTATCAAAAGACTCCTTGTTTCCAGAGATCCTGTTATTTCATCACTGCGTAAATCAACATCACACCAAACAAATCATAAAGCATTTCCTTCAGATGTTTTACAGTTACTTAAGCAATCTTACAACGATATTTTTTTTATAAATTTTTAATTTAATTTAAAGTTGACAATTCTTTTTTGCACTATATTTTTGTTTTTATTATAGCAAAAACATTATTAACCTCAAAATTCAATTGTTATTTATTATTAGTGGGTCGAAAATCCGATAGAAAATTCAAATATTAACTTCCATCTTTGTAACTAAGAAAAGTATCTGGTAACTAAGCAATATAAGTATCCATAGCAACTAAATTAAATAAACTATCACTTTTTTAATGTGTGATCTCATATTTGTAGTCATGCCAAATTTAGGAAATATAGCACTCATAAAATATCTGCAAATAACAAAAATAGGTTTTTGCTAAGCAAAATAAAGGTATCCATAGCAACGAAATAAAAAAATATACCTTTATAAAAAGCGCAGACACCATATTAGTACTCATGCTAATTTTACTGAATATAGCTCTAATATTAAATTAGTTTTGAATTTTTCCAGTAAAATTGAATTCTGGCCCACCGTGCAGCGCAAAAATTGTTAAATCAACTTTCAAAAAAAGAAAAAAACTGAAAAACGAGTAATTAATTACGCTACTCATCTGACATTTATTAGCCATTTATTGACGACTCACTGGAATTTTGTTTTGAAAACAAAAGTGTTAATGAAGCTTATGGTAAATTTTATCATATATTTGAATGTCACTACAATTAAGCATGCCCAATAAACACTAACATTAACCTGCATAACACCTAGAACCATAAAAATTTAAAAAAAAGTTACGATTGTATAAAAAGTTCATTAAAAAAAAAAATTTAATATAAAAAGACCATAAAAACTATAATCTTCTTTTAGTGACCATTGTAAATGTTTTACTATAGTAGTCAATTACTAAAATACGAAAATGATATTCAAAAAACTAGGAACATAACAAAAGAGTTTATAGGTAAAAAAAATATGATTATTAGTTGTTTATCAAAAAAACTAATTATAAATGACTGTGAAATTATTAATGACGCAATAATTGCTAATTCGTTTAACCATGTATTTGTTAGCACAGGTCCAGGTTAGCATCAAAAATAAAACAAAGTAAAACTTGCTTTAAACCATATCTAAACTCTAATAATAATGCGATGGACAAAAATATGCTAACAGAAATAGATTTGCTTGGTGCCATGTACTTACTTAAACCAAATAAAAGTAATGGAGTTGATAATGTAAGAAGTAATGTAATAATTGAATCAATGCCTTATTTAATAATTCCGCTTTTGCATATATTTACGCTCTCATTACAACAAAGGGTCCTTCCCGATAAAGTTAGAGTTGTATAGATAATAATTATAACTTAAATCAGGAGATAAGACTAGTGTTTCCAATTACATCTCCATACTTTTATGCTTTTCAAAGTTATTAGTACACATTATGTATAAAAGATTATATCACTTTTTAGATGCAAACCATATTCTCTACAGTTTGGGTTTAAAAAACGCCACTCCACTGGTCAGGCTATTGTTATGTTGTTCATAATATCTTCAAATCATTTGGTGAAAATAAATATTCATTAGGTGTATTTATTGATCTCAGTAAGGCTTTTGACACTATCGATCATTACATTTTATTAACAAAATTAGAAAACTATGATATTAAACATACAAACCTTTCGTGATATAAAAGCTATTTGTCAAATAGAAAACAATACATTTCATATAATGAAGGTAAAATAACCAATATGAACATAACATGTGGGGTTCCTCAGCAATCAATATAAGAACCACTCTTATTTCTCACTTTTCATTAATGATTTAAGCAAAGCTTGTGCTGAACTAGATGCAACTTTATTTGCATATGACACAATTCCATTTAATGCACATAATGATATAAATATTCTCTTTTAGGCAGTTAACAAAGAGCTATTAAATCTTACTGAATGGTTTAATGTAAACTATTTTTAAATGTAACCAAAACAAAATATACTTTTTTATCGTTTTTATGACCGAGATAAAATTCCTTTTAACCTTCCAAAACACTGTATTGCTAGTCAAACATAAAAAGAAAAACCTCTTAAAAATATCTCGGCTTCTTGATCAAAATGTGACGAGGAGAGATCACCTACAATATCTTGAGAATACAATCTCAAGAAACATAGTGTTGCGTTAGTTCGCTAACGCAGCAGCCAGTATGCTTCTTTACTTTGTACATTTAACTAAACGGGTAGCAAGTCTCTCTCTCATACGCCTCCTTCTTCACGACGAGCTGAGCACTTGGCGCCATCCAAGTGTGTAATTGTAAATAACGAAACGTATGTTTAAGAAATATATATTAAAGTAATCTTATCTATGTAAATTAATGCTAGAGTCCCTTCCAAACTCTTTATGGAACCCACAATTTAAATAATGTTAGAAGATTTAACGAGCTAAGTCGTTTTTGTTTTTATTCAACTTGATGTGATAGTTGATTTTTTTTTGAGATTTATGGTAAGGTTACTATAGGTTATTATATTTATTATTTAGGTGAAATTTGTCAACTTCTTGGGGAAAACACTCTTTTTAAAGATCAAGTATTACCAGCTAAGTGATTTTGTCATTTGTTATTTTATTATTTGTGATTATAGTTTATGTGGCGGACTTTAAAACGGCGCACCCCAAACTCGGTAAACAACGAACGCTTTCGTTACGAAAATTCTCGGTAAATATACTGAGTATTTTACAGAATGGCAAAACCGCGCCGTTACGACAAGTGCCAAAATGGATTCCTCGAAAGAAAAAAAACAAATTTTTTAAAACCATTTATAAAACTTTAATTTAAATATTTACAAACCATATATAAACATTTAAAATTATAAAAGTAAAACATTTACACCTATACTACTGATATTAGAATAAATATAAGTAGAAGTTCTTTTTAAGGCTTTATTATTTTAAGTAAGGTTTTACTATTTTACAAAAGCTTACTTGAGAAATGTTTTGTAATAAGTTAAAAATTTACAAAAAACATTTGAAAAAAATTTATGTATAGGTGTTAACAGTTTTAAATCTCAAATAAATAATTACAATATATTATTGCTTTTCAAAATAAATGTTCTGATATTCTTCAGTTTACTTTTCTTTCATTAACTTTTTTTAATTCAAAATCTTCCCTATCTTTCAATCTTCAAATGTCTTTTTTTCTTAATCTCATTGTTTTAAGCTTTTCCTCTATGTATATTCTTCTCATCATAAGTATGTGTATCTTCTTGTCATCAGTGTAACACAGTATGTGATCATTTGAGAAAAATCGAGTATTCGCTCTAAAAATTCATAAAATAAATTCATAAATTAAAATAGAATTAAAATATTAATGTGTAATTCAAAGACGATATTTATCGTGAATATGACCCTGGAACATATTGAAATTTTGCCATAAATCTTTATTTATAAACTCATAATATTCCCTATATACTGCCTCATCCAACCTAGACCATTTCATATCACCTTGATAACCAAAAACAAACTTTAATTTAAACTTCATCCTATACCAAAAAGACTCAATGTGGTTTATTGTTGTCCCTGTTTCAGGGTCAACAAAGTTTGTGGTATGGTTAATAGTTGAATGAATATAGCCTAAGTTGCTTAAATTATTGTACGAACCCCATTTATCTGATTGTATAGTTGAACCAGGAGCAATCCAAGTTTGAATCAAAGGTACTAATGTATTTGCAGTGCAATCCTCTACCCTAATCAAATACCCTTTTTTATTTGTTTTATCATAAGCCCTGAAAATCCAATACTTTTTAACGTTGTGACCCTCATTATACTTGCGTCTGAAAAATAAAGATTCATTAATTTGAACTATGTGTCCTGGACCTCCCAGCTGGTTTACAGGTGCAACATCTAAAACTTTGAATGAGCAGATGTCTCTGATACCATTGAACTGGTTGGTTGGCTTATCCCTACTAATTCAGCAGCAGCAGCAGTAACAGGGACCTCTGAAACCCATAACAACATAAGTTTAAGTATATCACTAACACTTAAAGATGTTGAACATTCAAAAAAACCACTTCGTGTTTTTGTCTTCTTACAGCTGCTGCATCGCTAAATGTGTTTATCCTTAAAGAAAAAAATCATCAGAAAAAGTTTAAACAAAATCCAATTAAACAGGATTAGATTTTAGGTAAGTAATTTAATCCTTTAAAAGGATTAATAACTCATAATAATATAATAACTCATTTGATAACATAATAACATAATAACTCATGATTCATAATCATAACCAATAATAATAACAACATAATAACTCATTTAAACTCATAATAACATAATAACTCATTTGATAATTTAATATAAGCCAAGTCTAATCAGATTAGTATTTAAAATGTAAACAAGCTAAAGTTTTATTTATGTTATTACTTTCTTTTATAAAGCCCTTATGATATAATACCATGAAACATATGATTAAATGTGATATTTACTTACTAGACACCGCTCAAATCTTTGAATTGACCACAGATACAAGATTTGCGAACATGGATTAGTCTGTTTTGATGGAGAAAATTTATTAGCCTTTTTTCTTTAATGCTTTCAATAAATTCTGCCAAAGAAGTAGTCTTGCTTGAAGTTGTCGTGTACTGAAGTGAACTTAAAAAGTTGAAAACGTGCTTAAGTCTAATTTAATTTATTAGCCAATTAAAATTGACTTTTAATTTTCGTAACGAAAATTTTCGTTGTTTACCGAGTTTGGGGTGCGCCGTTTTAAAGTCCGCCGTTTATGTTAAGCGACTTAACCCGACGGGCATTTGTTTTTAAAAGTTACGTTCTAAATGTATTTTAAATGTCTTTTAAACGTTTTTTGCGTAAGAATGTTTAGAAGACGTTTAAAAGACATTTAAAATACATTTAGAACGTAACTTTTGAAAACAAATGCCTGTCGGGAAGATTTAAAAAATTCAAGTTAAGAGATCTTATGTTTAGAAAAATTAAATTAAATTGTATTAAGGTCAAATTAGACAAGAATTGCGATACCCTTTTGCGAAACTTCTTAAGTTTAAATACAGTCGTTCAAAATATTGATCTTTTTTTTGAATTTTATTGATTTTTTTCCGTTGTCAACTGATAAGTTTCTTTTAAACAAATTATTACAAGCATTAAAAAAGTCCGTGAAAATTTTAACGGTAAAAGCGTTCTATTTAAATAAAACATTCTGAAATTAACTGCATTGCCTTTTGTTGAAATAAATACTTTAAAGTTAGGAATTTCCTTTAAATTTGACTTCAGATTTGTGAAATGTCTGTAGTAACAACTTAAAGGAGAGTGCAAACTATGAATGTTAATTCTGTAAAGAAAACTTTCGATCAGGCCAATGATTTAATGAAAGACGATAATCATAGTGAAAATTTATCAGCACTAATTAATTTAAGAGAGACGGCTAATGATAGATTTGAAAGAATTAAAACTCTAGATGATGAAATTTAAGTTATAATAGATGACGCGGAGGAGTTACAAATTAACGATGATTTAGCTATTGACTTTTCATTAAGCTTTAAAAGAGAAATTTCTAAAACAAATAATTTTATAAATAAATTTTCTATTAAATCTAATGATGATGCAATTTCTACAGTAACACTAAAAACTAATAAAATGGTTAAACTTTTAACCTTAAAAATTGAAGCGTTTGATGGCAATTGGGAAAATTGGCAACCCTTTTGGGAAAATTTCGACTGTGCGATAAATAAAAATGATGATTCAAATGAACGTTCAAAAAATGACATATCTAAATAACTTAATTCACGGGCAAGCATATTCCGCAATTAATAGTCTCTCACTTTCAAAAGAAAATTATACTATTGCGCTGGATATTTTAAAACAACGATTTTCAAATAAACAATTGACTGTTTCCTTTTGTATGAAGAAACTTTTAAAATTTGATCGATTAAACAACATAAAAAATGTTAGTTCTTTGAGAAAACTTTTAGATACTATTGAGATTCAAAACGTAGTTTAGAGAATATTGGTATTGATTCTTCGATATATGGGTCTTTACTTGTCCCAATTATACTTGAAAAGCTTCCCGAGGAGCTAAATTTAATTATAAGCCGTAAACTAAATGAAGATGAAACTTGGGATATTAAAGATGTTTTCAATACCCTAAAAGCATAATTAAGAGCGCGTGAACACATCAATTCTTCTGATTTAAATACTTTACCCTTTACTGCTGGTACGTTTCATTCGAGTGACAATTTATATATATATATATATATATATATATATATATATATATATATATATATATATATATATATATATATATATATATATATATATATATATATATATATATATATATATATATATATATATATAATAAATATATAAATGTAATAATAAATATAATCATATAATAATATATATATAATAATAAATATAATAATATAATAATAAAAAAAATAATAAATATATATATATATATATATATATATATATATATATATATATATATATAAATAATAAATATATATATAAATAATAAATATGATAAAAGAAATTTTAATTATAAACGAAATGATTCTTATTCACCCGTGTGTTTTTTGCGAAAATAACCACAAATCCCATCAGTGTAAATTAGTAACTAACATTACGGCTAGCAAAAAGATATTAAGTGATAAAAAATGTTGTTTTTGTTATCTTAGTAATAAACATTTTAGCCACAAGTGTTCATCAAAATTAAAGTGTTTTAAATGTAATCGTTATCATTATGTATCTGATTGTGACAGTGACAGACAATAGAGATAAGTATAACAACTATATGACAGATAATAACAAAGACGGCGAGTTGACTTCTGTCGCAAGTACATTATTTCTTTCTGTTTCTAAATCTGTCATTAAACCAACTGAATTCGTTTTATTACAGACAGCCCTAGCTACTGTTAAAAGTCAAGATCATGCTAGATTTGTTATCGAATATTATTTGACAACTGTTCGCAGTTGACTAAATTACTCCTGAGACATGTGTTCGCAGTTGAGCTACATTACTCCTGAGACATGTGTTCGCAGTTGAGCTACATTACTCCTGAGACATGTGCCAAACTTAAACTAAAGCATAATGAGAGTAAAGAAATTAACATTAAAACATTCGGTAGCATTTCTGAGGTCTTGGATAAGGTCAGAGTTTCTATTAAAAGTATTTATGGTTATTTTATAAGCATTGAATTTTTTTTTAAAGATATATGTTCTCTTTTGAGTGAGCAACATATTAATATAGCATGTAATAGTTATAAACATCTTAAGGGTCTTAGATTAGCCGATTATAATAATTCTAAAGAAAATTTATCAGTTGATATCTTAACAGGTGCTAATTTTTATTGGAAGTTCATAAAAAATTCTGTTATCAAGGGGAGTTAACGGTCCCGTAGCGATTAAATCTAAGTTAGGATATTTAATAAGCTGTCCCATGATAGTTAATAGAGATCAAATTGATAATTCGACTGTTTGTCCTCTCATGTCTTAAAGGTCGCGTCAAATTTTAATAGTGAGCAAACTTTAATTATAAATGATTTAAATTTATTATGGGATGACTCAAAAATTAGCTAGTGTGATAAGACTGTTTATGCAAAATTTCAGAAAAATATTAAATATAATGGTACTATGTATGAGGTCGATTTGCCATTTAAATTAGATCGAGATTTTTAGCATTAGAGAAAAAATTTGCTAACGATAGAGATTTATTTTCGTCTTACAATAATATTATTAGGGATCAATTATCTAAAGACATTATTAAAAAAAACTCTAATTTTGAAGGTAGTATTGATGACGTTCACTATTTACCTCACCGTCCAGTAATACGCGAAGATAAGCTGACTTCAAGAGTACGTATAGTTTTTGATGCAAGTGCTCGCACATCAGGTCCTTCGTTAAATGAGTGCTTATTTTTAGAACCATCTCTAACAACTTCATTATACAGTATACTTTTACGTTTTCGTGCGAAGCGAATCGCTTTAATTGCTGACATTGAGAAAGCATTTTTAAACATTGCATTAGCTGAAAAGCATCGAGACTTTGTAAGATTTATATGGTATAAAGACTTATTTGATTTAGACAATAATTTAATAGTGAATTAAGTGTTTATTGATTGTGTCGAGTTTTGTTTGGCGTAACTTCTTCTCCTTTCTTATTATCTGCGACTTTAATTAATAACGCTGAACATTATGGTGTGAACGATTTTGCAAGAAATTAATTCAATCATTACATGTGGATGATTTAAATGCGAGTATTGATTCTGTATCCGAAGGACTTGTGTTTTATAATAAAGCTAAATCATATTTAAAAAAAGGAAATTTTTGTCTTAAAAAATTCGAGTCAAACTCAAAGAAACTATGCAATTTAATTAAAGAGGACAATTCAAACCCAAGTAATATAACTAAAGTTCTTGGTTTAAGATGGAATAAAACTGAAGATGATTTAAATTTTACGTTCCAGGATTTATTATATTTAGTGGACAATAAACCTACTAAAAGAAGTATTCTTAAATTCATTGCAAGTTTTTATGATCCTTTAGGATTAGTGAATCCTATTATAGTAAGATGTCAAATATTATTTCAATCGATTTGTAAGTTAAAGCTAGGGTGGAATTCACTTATAAAGGAAGAGACCTTAATTGAATGGAACAATATTATTAATAATTTGAGTTCTGTATTTTTTATTTATGTTCCATGATGGTATAATAATTGTGTTAATAACATCCAACACAATAAATTTGAGTTATACGGCTTTTGCGATGCAATTCTTAAAACGTACGGGTGTTGCATTTAAGAAGTAGCGCTGAGGAAGTTGCGAATTCTTTTTTAGTTACTTCTAAATCAAGAATATCTCTTTTACTTAAAATACTGTTACTAAAATAGAATTAAGGGCAATTTTATTATTAGCTAATTTGTTTTCAATTGTATATAAAAAGTTATCGTGTGTTTTAAATATTTATTGTGTTAAGTTATTTTCTGATTCTATTATTTGTCTTAATTGGGTAAACAATGTAAATAAAAAACATGAAGCCTTTGTTCAGAAGCGCCTTGAAAAAAAATCGTTTTTTGTATGATATTAAGTTTTGGGATTATATTAAAAGTGAAAGAAATCCCTCAGGGTTCAATATCTAAGTTCAGTTGCTTTCCATTTTTTAAATTCTGACAATGCACGAGGTTTAAGAGAAAATTCTCTTGATATGTATGGATGAATCATTATTAACTTGTTTGAAACTATAGATTGCAATAACTTACAGGTGAATTGTCAATGTAGCCACAAATAAAATAAGTCGCCTTACAACGCCTAAACAAAAAAAATAAATGTAGCCTAATGGAAAACCTGCGATCACCCCGAAACTTAGTTCAGTCAAAGGCGAAACACCGACGTGATGGGGTGACTCAATTCTTTCAAAAAACAAGCAAACAAATCTGGCAGTATTATTTTATGAAACCACTCTCCCTGCTGTGTGCAACGCTAACAACAATTATAACTGTTATAATTGTTGTGAGCCGAAACCTTTACTACCATCAATTTCTAGTTTAACAAAACATCCACTAAAATTTTGCAAGATTAAATATCATGATTTACAAGAATTGACAAACCATTGCATCTCCTTTGCCGTCAATAATACACTGCAGTGCAATTCACAAAAGTCACTGCAATGAACCAAAAGTTACAACAACTCACAATTGTCACTGCAGATGAAGAAATCACTCAAGTGTGCTCCTAAGAAATTTTTATAAAATTTGCTTTTAAGAACTTAAAAAAAGTGCTCTTAAGAAATTATTATAAAAATTTGTCTCTACCATCTTGCTGCTTGATGTTTGGTTTACAGATTTAATCAGTTTCTTTAATCCGTTGTTTGATTAATCCCGTATTTAATTGTAAATTAACAAGAGTCAATTTCAGAGCGTTTAATAGTAGCTGGGCACTTCTTTGACATGAAACCAAAACATATATATTTTATCTTTGCATTAAACTTTGTTCTGAAAGTTTAGAACTTTTAAATTATTCGTTTTAAAAGTCAGAGATTATCTAGGTCATATTTAAAATCTCCGGGTCAGGTTTATTTATTACTTAGGGATAGGGTTAAAACATATATTGCAATATATAATATATTGCAATATACATTTTAAGTATAAATATTTATTTAAACTTGTGTTTACAGAAAACGTTTTGGAAACCCCAAAAAACTAAAATTTGAAAAAAATATCTAGAATTCCAGTTATATCCGGAAAAAAGATAATCCCTAAGTGATAAGATCTTGTCGCTTTTTTTAAAGATTTTCTTTGAACATATAAAAAAATTGTTTAATCATAAATATTTACCTGGGGTAATTACAAATGGAGGCCCACCAAATGCTTTAGCATGTTGAATAATTCCTTCAGAGGATAAATCTTTATTGGAAATAACTCAAGATGCAACTTGTTCAGTTGCTCTGGCATTTTGCTACTAAAGGTTGAAGGTTTTTCTTGAACTTTATTTAACAGCATTGTTGGGGCAAACTTTTTCCGAAAAGGCAGAGGCATGGGCTGCAACGTACATTTGCTTTTGTTCTCAATGGTGGTTTGAGGCTTCAAGAGGATGCTTGCAGCCTTGAATAACAAATATGGCATATTATCATAACTCTTGTCTGTTGTTTCAGATCTCACATGTACTGAATTGAAATTAAGTAAAGGAGGGAGTATAACTTCTTTCTCCTCTTGTTTCCTGCACAAAATTATTCAAACACGATTCGCTGAGTTCTTGTGGTACCCGAGAATCACTGGTATTGATCTTTGTCTCGTACAGTTGGCATTTTCGATCTGCTTGGAAAGCAGTATGTCGTCTTTTTGTTAGACAGAGCAAGCACACAATCTTTCAACTTTCATGGTGAATTTTTGCTTGACTTAGTATTGTGAAAATTCACTAAATCCAACTTTACTAGATTAAACTATCCCTTTTATAAATTTAACCTGAATTTATATTGGATAACAATCCATTAACAAATTACTTAAATTACAAGCAAAAAATTCTTACATAATTCTTTTCTTTAAAGGAAATATTTATTTAAATTAATGACACTTGTCATACTTATTGACAATTTAGATAAAATTTAATTAGATTGCACATTCCTTTACAAAATTTTTACTGCAAATTCTTCTTCAAAGCACAATTTTACCTTTCATAGGACTGGCCCTGCAAAATTATTATTTGTCAATTAATTTAGTTATCTAATTTCTTTTTTTCAATGTAGATATCTTTACAAAAGCATTTCAACCATTTTTTAACAATTTCATGCGCTTTGACAGTAGTTTTAGATAATACTAGTATTTTCACGAAATATATAAACCAAGTCGAACCACACTTTAAATAGCAAATTAATATTTTTCTCCATAAAATAAAAATGGTAGTTTCATTTTATAGAGGTAGCAAAAAACAATTATAGCAAAAAATGTTAATATAACATAGTTGGACACTAATGCAGGTATCGGCAGGAATGGCGGGCGATCCAATTCTATGCGTGACCAAACCTTCAACATTTAGTTGCAACAACTTGACCACGACTTTTAAAAACGTTTGGTAACGTTATTAAACATCTGAAAAGCCTTGGTCAATTTATTGCAACTAAATATTAAAGGCTTGGTCACGCATAGATTCGGATCGGATAAATGTTATTTTTAAACTTGTAACCGAAAATCAGAATAATCGGTAATTTTTTGAAGTACAAGTAGGAAAACTAACAGAATATAAATTAAAACTGCCATAAAGTGAATAAAAACCATTTAAGAAATCTGGCTGTAACTTTATTGAGAGTTTGGTGCGGCCATATGCTACATATTAAACCAATTTTTATCAAATTATATAAAGTGGTTCTCATTTTACAGATGTTTTTAGAGTCGCACTATAAAATCAAACTTTCACTTAATTTGAACATTCAAATTAAATTATTTTTTGTGGACCAAAATGAAAGATTTCATAAACAATTTGCATCACAATGTTTCTTGATGTGTACGCGATCACTATATATAAGTGGCGTTCTTGAGTTAGCTAGGTTGGCATGAACAGGATCTGTGCTAACTATGTTTATCTAATAAAGTTTTAGTATTTAAAGTTATGACCATGCTTATACCATGTAGAGTTGCTTTTGCATTGCTTATACCATGTAGAGTTGCTTGCTTATGGAATCACATAGGATTATCATTTCTATTAGACTATAGGCTGCTTTTGCATTGCTTATACCATGTAGAGTTGCTTGCTTATGGAATCACATAGGATTATCATTTCTATTAGACTATAGGCTGCTTTTAACAAGTAATAGAAACAGTAATGGAAAAAAAAACTTACAGAAACATGCAATACAGTTTTCTTTAATATGAACAATAAAAAACACAATATTTGATGATGAATTTTAAAAATTTGATTGTGACGGTTCTAATAAAATAATAAAAGTATGTGAAATAGCTACATATGAGTTTTTTTCAATTTTTTTTTTTAGTTTTATCATTTATTTGTTCTTAACTCTATAACTCTAGAATAAGAACCTTAACAAACAAGGATAGAAAACAAGTCTGTTCGGCTAGAAAAAGAATTTAGCACGGTACTTCCAAGGGTATGAATTAAGTACTTCTTGCTTATAAAACATAGATATTTAATAGTCATTGAAAAAAAGAAGTTTTGAAAGTAATCATATATACCATCACTACAACATACCGTCAAAAGTGCAAGACTGTTTTCAGGCATGTCATCCTTTTTACTTTTCTTTATACTACTAAAACTCTAAATGCAAATAAAAATGTATATGTGCTTGAATGTATTTACATTTGTATATAGTATAAATATATATTTACAATTCTTAAATCATACTTGTCTACTTTTTTTGCTAAATGAAAATCTGGAGGAAATTGATGTAGAATTATTTCAGCTTTAAAGTAATTTAAGTTCTTTATCTTCACCAAATTGAAAGCAAAAAAAATCATACCAAGCTTTTCGAACCTGAAATTAAATTAAATATTATAAACAGATAAAAAAAAAAGTTCAATTAATTATAAATTCTTCTTCTAATAGTTTTAACTATTAATTCTGTTAACTGTTATATTATTATTTTATAAAAATATAAAGAAAAAATATTTTTTGTGTTTTTCAATTTAAAACATTTCCATTTTTTTTTTATTATTATTTTATTCAAAAAATTTTAAAATGATTTACCATTATTTATTCTATCTACAATTTTACTTTTGTTTTCAACTTTAAATTATTTTAAGCTTTGTTCCTCAAGGTTTGCGTTCCATTTAACATTATAAGTAAAATTTAAAAAAACTGAAATAAAGAAGAGTCTCTGCAACTGTTAACCGTAGCTGCTTTTTGGTCTTTTTGGGAAGTATTTATATAAAAATAAATATAATTAAAGAATGTATAAATTTTTTTTTTTTTTTTTTTAATGTCTTCATTTTTAACAAGACTGCAAGCAACCACTATTAGAATCGGAAGTTACTGAAAGAGAAAAAATGAAGTTTATAAAACAAGGTAACAATTAACAACTTAAAAGATTGCAAACTATATGAATAAAGCGAATTCCAAAGAACTGATGTTCGAAAAAAAAAATTGTCAAAATAGAATTTTGGGAGCACATAGAAACAGTCACAGTAAAAGAACAGACTTAATTGAATAAGGAGTAACACAGTAAGGAATTTTAATAGATGACACCAAAGACGTTTCCTCATAAGAGCAGCACCCATTATAGTATTTATAAAAAAGAGAATAAGAAGCAAAATTAAAACGATGTGACAATGGTTAAAAGTTGGCTGCTAGAGCAGGTCTAACTATGTTTATTAAGGATAAGAGATTTATTGAGATAAAGAATAGAATCCTGAGTAAAAAAGTAGCAAGCACAATAAAAAGATGTAACTTTAGTAGATGCTAAATTTGAAATGGATTTGATATCTGGTTTCGAAGAAGGATTGAGTTAATCCTAAAAGACAAAGTATAGAATATTCATCGAGTATTTTACCATTGATTTATTGCAATAACAATTAGCTGGAAAAATTGAGTTTTATCTGATTTAAAGTTCACCAGCCCACAAGAGCCTCATGCTTTAATATAAGTGAAATCTTTTTCAAGCTTAAATGCCCCCTCTATGCATTCAGAGATTGTTGGCTTCTTATTGAGACAAGAATGAATGGTTTATCATCAGTGAACAATACCACCTTAGATGTGAGAATTTAAGGGAGATCGTTAATGTGAATGAAAAAAAGTAGAGGGCCAAGGGTAAAACCTTGACAAACACTAAAGTTACAGGAAATGAAGAAGAATGCTGTCCATTAAAGACGATTTTTATATTACAATTGGTAAAGAAACACTCAATAATCTTAAAGATGTTAATTGATACACCATAAGAAGAGAGCTTATAGAGAAGGCCAGCATGCCAAATTTTATCAAAATTTGGCATGAAAAGCCCTAATCTCTCTACATATATCTAATGTAAAATAAAGCCTATTGATTATTACTGTTAACAAATTAGCTGTAAAACAAGAAGATCGAAAAGATTTAAAAACCTTGCTCATGATAGTATGAAGACTAATGGGAGGGTAGTTTAACAAATCAGATCGCTCTCCAGAATTTTTGAAAATTGGGATAACAGATGCCGCTTTCCAGTAGACCGGAAACACTTTGAACACTTGTGCAAGACTATAACAGATATGTTGTCTGGACCACAAGCTGTACAAGAGTCTTAGCACAAATATACTTAGATACAGAAGCTAGAGTGATACGAATTTCAAGCAATAGATCAACCTGACTAAATGACAGGGTGGTCACTCAAATTTAAAAATGAAATTTCATGACTTTTCTATGACATTTTCATAACTTTTCATTAACTTCTATGATAAACCACTAAAGTAAAATATTCAGTACTTGCCATGCAATTAGTTGTTGCCACTTGGTACCTAAAAAACATGAAGACCAAAAACTAACTGCTAGAAAGTTCTGAAATCATGTCTGTAAAAAAATCTGATGTTTGCATCATAACTGACAAAAGTTTGACAATTGCAATAATTGTTAAAATATAAAACACATAACCTATTTAGATACCAAGTAGCATGGAGAGGTAAACTTTAGGTACCAAGTTGCATAAAAGCGCAAAGGGAGTACATGTGTTTTACTCTAATTTTAATTACAGTCGATTAATATAATTAGAATTAACTCTAATTACTGGCACTTTTGAACGCCTTTTCTTATGATGTCATTTTAATTAAAATCTTTTCACTTATTGAGTTTTAACAGACTTTTGAATTCGTTTATTAAGTTATTTTTTAAAAATTATTTAAAACAGTAAAAATATTGCTACTTGAACATTTCTCTTTATTTTAAAGTTAAAATAATTGTATTTAATGTGATATTTTTTAAGTTATGAGTACCTAACAAATTCTTAACTATGTTACTGAAATGTGATATTTCATTTTAGTTATGGGGAAAAAAAAAGACATGTTAAAATGTAGGGGAACCTGTTGTACCTTTGATCACTTTTTGCTTTAAGACGTTTTTTGGATATTCTATTGAGTAAGCATAAACCATTCAAACTCTATAATATTCTTTCATATTTTGCCCAAAAATTATACTTAGAACTTTTTTTTCATTCGACCAAGAAGTATCTTTTTCCCGCGTTTTAACAAAAGAAGTCTAATGGTCAAAGGTACAACACATACGTTGTACCTTTGACCGACGCGCGTTGTTCCTTTGACCAAAATATTATTATTAAAAAATCATGCAATGTTTGAACCTCTTAAATATTTTAGCATGTTATATATTATATAGCGACTTCTGGCCTACTTTATATCAATAAAAAAACAAATTTAATTATTTTGTAATCAATCCTAATTGTCTAAAAGAAAATAGAAAAATTGATCCTTACAATCTTGCAAAGACTTGTGTATCGAAGTTACAAAACTTAGTCAGTATTACTAATAGTATTACTAATTTTTTTAAATAAAATCAGTTATTATAACTATTTAGATAAAGTCACATATTTTCTTTAGTTAGATGCTACTTACATGAAATAATTAGGGTTAAGGTCCTAAACTTTATATGTGATTTAATTGTACAAAACATGTTTTTATAACTTATATTAGCTGGCAGACTATATTCATTTAAATATGATCATAATGCTTTTTAAAGGAAATATTTTAGTGATGACAACAAAAAATACAATAATAAAAGAGTAAAATATATTAATTATTATAAATAGTCAGATAAACATCAAACATAAGATACTAAAGTTTAGGTGAACCACCATCAATACTTGGCAGTGGAAGTTTCATAATAATATCCTCAAGTTCTACTTCATAAAGATTGTCATCTTCTCTTATAAACTTGTTACAAAGTCTCCTGATTTCTTAAGATACTAAATTTTGTAAACTATACCAACAGCTATAACTTGTGCTACATAAAATCTAGAGTATTTTTTTCCAGCCAACTTGACAATTAAAAAACTTCCAGAAACAATTTCACTTTCATTATCAAGTATATTCACTCCAAAAGCACGTGTCAGACTGACTAAAAGTAATTTGTTTTGACATTTTCTTTCCTTTTGCTTGAAGAGGACTTTTTAAATTGTTGGTTATTAGATTTTGAATCAAGAATAACTTTAATTTAAGGTGTATCAGTTAAAATACATGATTTTCCTTTACGTCTTTTTGAAGTATTTGTTTTTGTTAATTTGGCTTTAGGATGAGGTTGTATTATCTCAGGTGAAACAATAAATGATTTTGGTTGTAAACTCACAGCAGGAATTTCCCCTAAAACAATAGGTGATGTTGTTGGTAAACTGGATTGAGCAGTTTTAACTTCAATACTTTCATTAGAAATGCAAGTCTCAGTATTCACTATTGGCCTATTAGTAACATTTGCAGCTAAAAAGTCAATATCAGTAAAAATATTTCCATTAAATGAATAAAACCCAGTACATTTAAAACTGTTTATATTATTATTTGGTACAAAAGCATGAGGATAAGCTTGACCAACATGGTAAGATATATCATAAATTGTAACTAGTTTACCAGCATTGCCTGGTGATATCATCCAGTTATTCATAGCATTGTAATAAAAAGTTTTAAATGGTCCAAAAACACCACGATCAAAAGGTTGCATTTTATGGGTTGTGTGAGGATGAAATGTCATTAAAACTATGTCTGATTTTCTTGCTAACTTAATAACAGAAATGTTTACATAACTCTCATTATTATCCATTAATAAAAGAACAGGTTTTTCAATTGATGGCCGCACAATTTATTTGACCGGACTTATTAGCTGCTCCTACACTTCCAGGAGGACATTTATTTAACATGTGGTCTTTGAATTTAGCATGCGGAAATACAAGTAATGGTGGGATGCTATTTCCAGTAGCATTAATGGCTGCAATCATTGTTACATTATTGCCTCGTACAGCACTAGTCATGCTCCCTATTTGTTTTTTGCCTTTTGGAGCTAGAGCTTTTGGTGGTACGTGGATTGTAGTAATTCCTGTTTCATCACATTTCCAAATATTTGATGGGTCAAAATGATAACATTCTAAAACATTTTTGTAATTTTTATATACAATTTCTACGGTTTCTCTATTGAATGCAGAAGATCTACCCAGACTTGTAGGTTGTGGTTTACGTAGAGATAGCTTGTTATTATATCTTTTGCGAAAATCTCGTAGCCATTGTTCACCTGCACATTTATTTTTTAATTCTTCTTTTGTTGAGAATATTTTTTTTGGTTTGGCATGTAAATATAAATATTCGCAACTACCAGATTTTTTAAACTGCTTCAACTGATATATAAAAGTTGATTTTTTAATGTTGCAATATCTTGCAGCTTCACTTAAACTCATTTTTTGTTGAAGCACAAAATTCACTGCATTAAGCATATCCGTTTCGGAAATCTTTTTGCAAAAAACACCAACCTTGCTTCTTGGCATTTTAAGACTAAAATAAATTAACAGAATTAACTAACTATTTTTTTACATTTAGTTCCCTATAGCTGTGCAGAAATTAGGTAATAAAATGAACTTGATAATAATATTGCTTTAGCTGTTCAACTAACTAAATTAACAAAATTTATTTTTTTAAGTGTAGTAGTGATCCAAGAAAAAATAGTGAATTGCATTAAAATTTAATGGAATTATTTCATTACCATAATACTAAAAACAATTTTGCATTAAAACGCAATAAAGCACTAATAAGTAGATATAAATAATACTAATAAGTAGATTTAAATTTTATAAATTTGCGCTCTCAAAGTCCGCAAACTAACGGGAAAACAGTTTTTGTCGGTCAAAGGTACAACGTCCTAGTCTGGTCAAAGGTACACCATATGGGTTTCTTTAACAATTATTGTCTTAATACCCATTTACAGTATCCATAATCATCCAAACTTTTCCATAACAAAAAAAAGATTTTTGTTAATGTTTTTTAATGTCGCATATAAATCAAACAACAATTTATCACAGTTTTAAATTCAAAATAAGATTAATACAAATATTTACTTTTTAAGAGCAAAAACTTATAATTACTAGTGAATTAATACATCTATCTCATGAATGATTTTTTACGGTAAGAAGAGTCGTCATGAACTAATATTTTAAATGGCACTTCACGTTTTTTTAAAATAATTATAGTGCGCCGACAGAGTAGACCGACCAAAGGTACAACGTGGTCAAAGGTACAACAGGTTCCCCTACACTTTCTTCAAACTTTAAAGATTTATTTAGTTGTTAATTATTATATAATATTTTAAAGTATGCTTTAGCAACGAGAGTACTTTTCAAGTGTTAATAAAGAAGGATTAATACGTATTGAACTGCATCATTCAATTTGTTAAATACTCCACCTCTGTGATGATCTGATCAGTAATATATGGAAAGAGGAATGGGGATGCTCAGTAAAGTCGTCGCAATAATAAATCAGCTGCAATATAAAAAAGTCCTGAAACGAAGATTGTTACCATAATTGTCAGAATGCTTTGGTCCAGGTGAAAAAAAACCTCTATACAGAACCGGCACCATATCATACGTCTTAACCGATTAAAAATTATCTATCAGAGCAGAATATTCTATTACTTGATTGGCCAGAAATCTCTCCTGAACTATGTCCTATAGAAAATGTTTTGGGTGTTCCTATGAGAGAATATATTCAAAGAAATTATTACAAATAAAGTGTATTTAATAGAAAGAATTAATCACCGATAGAACCGTAATGAAAGATTGCAGAAAATGGCTGAAAAATGCATGAAAATTATGCCAAAAAAGGTACTTACTATTATAGAGGCTAAAGGGGGAATCACCAAATATTGATATAGAATATATTTTTAGCAATTTAATATATATGTAGTAAATGATAAAATTTAGTAACAATTTGTTAAATGTTTTTATTTTGCAATCATAATGTTTAAGCATGGTTTCTTTAAAAGTAATTGCAACTGCAATCAGTTTAATTAAAACTTTCCATGCTTTTGTTAATGCATGCAAAAACCATGCTAAAACATATTTACTATTTTTGATAGCATACTTAGTTAATTTACTTAATAGTAGCGCTGATGAAAGAAATAATCATGCTTTAGCATGGTTTCTCTTAAAGTCTTTAAAATGTGTTTTAAATTTTAGTAACTAACTGTTTTTTTTATCCTAAATATGTGTTTTTTATAATATATAAAAAACATAATAAAATATATAAATAATATATATAATTATAATATAAAAAAAAATAATAAAATCACATAATTACTTTTATTTAAAAACATCAATAACTATATATTTTTATTTTTTAGACAGCTTGTTAATTGTAAACTTTCTATAACAGGACACCTAGGGCATATCCTATAAAGCAAATTTATAGTGTAAACTTTTACAATGTTGCTACAATGTATACATTGTAAAAAAACCGGTTCTATAAAAAGTTTAGGGCGTATTTTTATGTAGATATTTACAATTATGTAAACTACAATTTTACACAGCTCGAGAGCTATGTAAAATTGTATTTTACATTAAATTTTATTGATTAAAAAATGTAAATCTATTTTCAAAGCTAATAACTATAAGTTAGATGCTGAAATATGCTGAGTATTATTTTGTTCGATTTAACTATTTTCAATTAAGTTATTTATTTAGATCGAGTTAATAAATTTTGAGTAACAAATGTTTCTTAATATAAATACGTTAGAGAGATACTTAAAGATGCACATTTTATACTTAGTTTTTAATTTTATATTGATTTAAGTATTTTTGAGAAGTGTTTTAAGCTCTAATTGCTATTTTTTGACTTTTCATAAATAAATTTTGAATATCCCAATACTCAACTGAATCAAATTAAAGAGTTGTTTAAAGACTCAAATGGGTCTTTTCGTGTATTTATTTTTGTAGTCACATATTATGCTAAGTTATTTTGGCCACAAAGCTAATAGATGACATAATCGTTACTAAGTAATATCATTTAAAAAAGTATTTAAGTATAAGAAAAACTTTAAAGTAAATTAATTCTCTTGTTTATTATTATCTAATAATTTTATTTTATCAGTCATATGAAATTAACAGTGCTGTCGGAAAAGTTCAGAGTCCGAATCTAAAGTAGAAGATATCTTGGATTTTCAAGTCAAACAACCTTGGCAGGTAAAATCCAATAAATAGTATTTTGTTCTTTTATTAATTTTATTAATATGATTTATTTAGTTAAAATGTAAGGCCAATGCTGTAGTATATAATGATCAAGTCAGCACAAAGTATCTCTCGCCTTATATACAGAGTGGCCGATAAGTACGTATAATTTCTTTTCTTTGTTCATTACGGTGCTTTTTCTTTCACAGATCATCTACTGTATTTTGTTTTTGAATTAAAATTTATCCTACTGTATTTCAACGTTGTTTATTTTTGAATTTTAAATATAACGAAAGTTTCGACGCATCGACGTGCTATTGTAAATTTGTGCCGATCAGGAATGAAAGCTGCAATCGCAACAAGGCTCAAGTGCTCAATTCTATTAGTCTACAAAGTTCTGGCGCAATGGAGAAAGACGGGTGACGTACAGGAAAAGAAAAAAGAAGGCCGCCTAAGAACTGTGAACACTCGGAAGGCTCGAGGAATAATCGAGAAGCGCATCACCAGTAATGACGGTGTGAGCCTTAATAAGATGGCAAAAAGACTCGGAATAGCTTGATCGACTCTTCAAGCGATTGTGCACAATGATCTTTGACTCAAAAGCTATCAACTTTTGAACGCACAACAGCTAACAGAATAAGCGAAACAAAAACGCTTCGAAAAGTGCCAGGAATTGAAGAAGTTTTTTCAAGTGCGCCGTTTTGAGGATGTCTTATGGTCGGACGAAAACGTTTTCACCATTGAAGTTGCCAAGAACTCTCAAAATCACCGACAACTGTTGTCACTAGGTCTAAAAAACAGCCGCAGAAGAAAAGTTGCAACAAAGACGCTGTTTCTAAGAAGTTTAATGGTGTGGGGAGGAGTCTCGGCAAACGGCACTACGGAGCTGACTTTTATCGACAAAAGCATTAAGATTAACGCCAAAACTTACCAAGATGAGATTATCAAGAAGATCGTCATTTCATGGAAGCAAAAAAACCCAGGAATGATCTTCCAACAAGGCTGGGAGCCTGCCCACGGAGCCAAAAGCACGCTAGCTTTCTTGGACACGAAAATTAAAGATTACCTCGGGAAAGATTTGTGGCCTACAAATAGCCCCGATCTATCACCACTTAATTTTTCCGTTTGGGGCGTTTTAAATGAACATTTGTCTTGCCAGAAAATCAAAAGTTTGCAAGATCTTCGTCGAGAGTTGTTAAAGGCCTAAGCTAATTTGGATGTGGCCTACTTGCGGCGCACGGTTGAGTCGATCAAGAAGCGAATTCAAGCCTGTATTGACGCAGATGGCGGACACTTCGAAAATGTGTTATAAAAGTTATTTGTTACAGTTCATTTGTTCATTTAATAAACATTTTTCTATACATCAATTGTTACAAAACTCTGGTATGACTGCCTTAATATTATCGTACTTATCGGCCACCCTATATATATATATATATATATATATATATATATATATATATATATATATATATATATATATATATATATATATATATATATATATATATATATATATATATATATATATATATATATATATATATATATATATATATATATATATATATATATATATATATATATATATATATATATATATATATATATATATATATATATATATAGTGTAGTTTTTGTAATTTAATTTAGTTTGCTAGGTTTTTGTGTGGATGGAAATATTTATGGCTCATTTCAAATTAGCTTACTTAAATTATGCGCAACAGTTCAACTTCTGAAATTTAAACCTCCAAGGTTCTCAAAATACGTTAGATTTAAATTCTTTTTAAAATATAGGATTTCAATCCTAAATATTAAATCCCAGTTTATTAGATTTAACACAAAATAGTCACTACACTATTGATTAAAATCCAGCTGTTCATTATATCAGGACAAAAATTCCCCATTCCTTCTTGTATTAAACACCTTTGAGTTAATAAAATATTTTTAAAAAACATCAGAGTTAATAAAATGTTTTTAAAAAACTTTAAATATCCGATCACCTCTGACTTCAAAAGAATCCCAAACTACTGATTCATGAAATACCTATAATCAAAGACTTATTTGTTGGATAAATAATAAATTAGCTAAATGTCATTTGCTTCTCATAATCATCATTAAAACAAAAACATACCCTAGAGACATGCCATCGGCCAAGGCCATCAGAATAAACATAATATATACATGTCTGGGCCAAAAATGCAAAGGCCACTCAATGAATGGAACTGGTGGCGATTGAGGAATGCATCTCCATCTTTTGCTGAAGGGATAATTGGTATATAACTAACATCAACATAACCGCAAACACTTAGAATCTGTGCAATATTGTAAAACTTAGTGAGTAAGGTATCAGCAGGTGGAGGCCATAATATAATAATCTCCTCCAGTTTAAAAAAAAAACTGTCCAGAACTGCATGAACAGAGCAATGGCAGGTATTTTTTCGAAAACACCAGCAAATGCAGTTTCTGAAACTAAATATAAATACATATATTAACTCCTTTAAATACTTTTTGAAGTACAGTAGAACTCAAGTAAATCAAACTCCTATGATTCGAAAGATCAAATCGAGCAAATAATTCTGAATCTTCAGGACTTAATTTAATTTAAAATCATTAACTTATTTTGAGACCTAAACATATTCCGAGACCTAAAGATTCAAATTAAAGGAGTTCAACTATAGCACATAATTAAGCTAATTTGAAGTTATGAAAAAATATTTCCATCCACACAAAGCCAGACATGAACAATTTTGAAACTAAGAACCTCTATTGCCGTTCAAAAACTATTGAATTGAAATTAAAACTTATAACAACTTCAACATTCAAAATTTTACCACGAATAAAAAGAAATAACTTGTACCCAAAAAATGAATAATAATTTTGATTTGATCTCGTGGCAATAAGCTTTTGTTCCTTTTCGTTGGATTCTGTAAATCATTTTTGAGCATTACCTCAAGGTCATCCAGCACTGAAGGTGGCACTCAATACCGTTCACATAAAACAGCATCTGAGATATTCTCATAGAATTCATGATCCTGAAACTATGTTTTTATATTATTATTTACATGTGCTGACTTGACCAATGTACAACATTGACCTTACATTTAAACTAAATAATTACTCTTCGTTATAATAAAGTTGATATAAGAACAAAATAATATTGGGTTTTAAGTGTCGAAGTTGTCTAACTTGAAAATCTAAGAAATCTTTGATATCATACTCAGAACTGTTCATTCTATATACCTGGTAAAATAAAATTAATAAAGCGTTAAGTTACAAGAAACATACAGTAATATTGCTTTTACGTTTATCTTAAACTTAATAAATTGGCACAATACAACATTGATTATGGCATTGTACGATATAAAATTTTTATTACGTAAAATTATATAGAAAATAAATAGAATATACAACCTAATTGTTATATACTAACAACCAGAAAAACTTTCATATAAAAAACTGACTATTTTAATCTTAATAATTATAGAAAATTACAATAAATCAAATACAAATAAAAAACAAAATAAAGAAAAATAGGCAGTAATAAAGGGTCTGTACCTTGCAGCCCTAGATACAGACTCTTTTCCAGATATGAAGTGCTTTTAGGTTTAAAATAAATACCCATATTGTTTTTCAAATTTCATTTTTATTGCCATATTGGCGTCCCCAAAATAATAAATAGATGGTCCTTAGTAGTTGCCTAGTTTGCTTCAGTTGACGAGCCAGACCTAAAGAGTGGGAATAAAAGCCTGGAAATTTTTGTCCCAATCTAATGAACAGTAGGGTCTTAATAAGTATTGTATATGAATTTTTTTCTGAAACTAACTAATACGTGGCGTTAAGCGTGGAGGAATTTTTATGGAGATAAAAACAAACAAAAATGCTCTTATTTATTAAATCTTTAAGGTATTAAAATTTACACTGTCTTTGGCTCGGTTGTTTCGGCTGCTGGAGGCGTTAAAGACTTGATCTGAGCGAGAAAAAATGTTGTCCAATAATGTTTTTTTCCATTTCTCCTTGGAACTGAGATTTCTCCATCAAATGATGTTCGGTCCTGTAAATAGCCTCCTTATAAAGAATGTCTATAAATAAAGCAGAAGATCAACAGATAATTAGTTTGTTTGGTTTAAAATCAGAACCTTGCTTGACATAAAGTATTGGATCATATCTGCAACTTGTATTTTGAACAGCTATCTATATTAAACAAAAAGTTGATCATTTTCAGGTGTTTTCTTGATATGATTGCTAACTCTTTAAGTTATCTTAAATCACTTTATCCCAATTGCGATCAGCGTTAGACAATGGAACTTTAATCCATAACTAAATTTCCATTTCTGCATTCATATACTTGTTTATAGTAAATGTACAACAACAGAGCATAAATTTATACATAGACTGTTTTGAAAACTTTTTTATTTTAAGCTTCGTTAAAAGTAGATTTGTTAACTAAACTTGCTATAAAACTGTATACTTTTTATAAATTTTTTCTTGCCAATCTAGATCGGGTAACATTGTCAAAATTGATCAAACCATGTTACATAAAATAATACACCAAAATGTTATCACAAACTTCATTCTAAAATCATGGTTTATATAAAAATTGTATAAACACATTTGTATTATAGTGTAAAATCATGTTTCACAAACTTTGTATTGAGTTTCTATTTAATAAAAACATTTTACCACGCAAGACCAATAATTAAATATTGACATACGTACAGTTCATGTTCCGAGATCAGATCATCGAAATATGATAACATTCTAAAAATTATTCGTACAACTCGATCATGAAAACTCCTTATTATTAAATTTTAAATTGTGGTAATAGAAATTTTATTATTTATCAATTTACTTCAAAATATACATAAATAAACTTTTAAAGGTGGTTTAAATTAAATATTCGATATAAAATAAGGTATTTTATATTATATAATCTTTTTACTAAACCATTTTTATTTCTTTTCTACCTAAGTTTGAATGTCAAATATTCCCACCAGTTATGTAGAGGATTATCCTCTCCATAACTGGTGTGGATAAACATCCTATGCTTATTAAAAATGATTTTAATACCATTATAACTAGCCGTAGCCTTAATATATGCATATATATATATATATATATATATATATATATATATATATATATATATATATATATATATATATATATATATATATATATATATATATGTATATATATATATATATATATATATATATATATATATATATATATATATATATATATATATATATATAATATATATATATATATATATATATTATTATTATTATTATTATTATTATTATTATTATTATTATTATTATTATTATTATTATTATTATATATATATTTCGTCAAAAAACAATCATTTTACAATGTTTTTTGTAAAAATTAAAAATTAAATATTTATATTCTGACAAGAGCAAGCAGAAGACAATGTGTCTTATCACCCTGCTCCTAAGTTCGTGAAAATATCAATAAAGTTTTACGTATTAACTTCTTAAAATATACGTTGTATAAGTTTTATAAATATTGCAAGTTTTGTACATAATACAACACATCACAGTTCACAAAGTATACATAGGCCACAAGCATATATACGTGTTAACAAATCAATATATAAATGTTTTTTTAAAAATACAAAAGAATGTTTTTATTATTTAAATCTAATAAGTATAGTTTAACGGCTCTTTTAAATAGTTTAATTGAAGTCATGTTTTTCATGTCTCTATTCAGGAAATAGTTCCACAAACGTGGTCCTCGACATGTTTTTGAGAAGTCTGTTTTTCTAAGGGATGTTGTAGGTATGAGAAAATTGCTAATGGAATATCTTGTAGAGTATTTGTGATTAATTAAGGTGAAATGAGGCTGAAAATATGTTGGAAGCATGTTGTTATAAATTTTAAACATAAATAACAGATTTTGATAGATGTTTAGTTTATAAATATTTAAAACATTAATTTTTTTAAGTAAAGGCTCGGCGCATGCATATCTACCTGCATTCAAAATTAACCGGCTCGCTTGTTTTTGTTTGGTATTAATTTTTTTTTAAAGAGGATGAATAATTACTTGCCCACGCTATATTGCAATAACTAATGTGACTATGAATAAATGAAAAATACAAGCTTTTTAAGCACATTATATTCAAAAGGTGCTTCGTTTTGAAAAGGATCCCAAGAGCTTTTGAAACATTGTTTTCCACAAATTGGATATGATTTTTCCAGTTTAAATGATCGTCAAATATTATACCTAGGATTTTCATTGAATGAACTCTTTTTACTTTAATGTTGTTTATAAATAAATCAGGAAGTTTCAGGGGTATGTTATCAGTTTTCGAAGGTTTTGTGAACAGAATGTATTTAGTTTTATTAATGTTTACGGACAGTTTATTGGCTTTAAACCATTCATTGAGATTAATTAGCTCTGTGTTTACAGTAGAAAGAACAAATTTTAAATTAGACTCCGAAAAGAAAATATTAGTATCATCAGCAAAAAGAACAAAATTAAGGAATTTAGAGGATAATTGGATGTCACTAATATATAAGAGAAACAACAGAGGACCAAGTATTGAGCCCTGAGGTACACCACAACTAATAACTTCTAACTGCGTATAAGTTAAATCATACGTCACACATTGTTTACGATTTTGTAAATAAGACTCGAGCCATTTTATATTACTATTTTGAATTCCATAATTTTTTAATTTATAGAGAAGGATTTCGTGGTCGACAGTGTCGAACGCTTTCGACAAATCAACAAAAACTCCAAGTGTATAATTATTACCATCAAATCCTTTCAAAATATTGCTAGCCAAACCATCACAGCATGCTCAGTGCAATGATTTCTCCGAAATCCAAGCTGTTTAGGATATAAAATATTGTTTTTATCGATGAAGTTATATATTCTATTATACATAATACGTTCAAGTACTTTTGAAAAACAGGAAAGAATTGAGATGAGTCTGTAGTTTGATTCTAAAGAATCGTCACCGTTTTTATGAATTGGAATTATTTTAGCAAGTTTTAATTGATCAGGAAAGTCCCCGTTTTTTAATGAAAGTTTAAAAATAATGAAAAGAGGCAATTCGATAATATCAAAGACACTTTTCAAAACATTTGTATTAATTTCATCAAGACCTGCACTTTTATTTTTCTGAAGCATGTCAAAAGCTGAACGAAGTTCTTCAATGGAAAGTTCCGAATTGTCCATAATAAAATCTGATTTTTTCAAAAAAGACTGGAATGTTTTGATACTTGGAGAGATTTCTTTGGCTATATTTTTTCCAACATTTATAAAAAAATTATTCAGTCTCTCAGCAATTGTTTTTTTATTAAAAATTTCACCTTTATCAGTTTTCAGTCGATTAGGGAAGTTGCTAGATGTAATTTTTGTTTTCCCTGTCATTTCTTTTATTATAGTCCAAGTTTTTTTAGCGTTTCCAAATGATTTCTGAAGTAGTCCAGAATAGAAGTTTTTTTTTGATTGCTTTTTTATTTTTTCAAAATAGTTTTTGTATTTTTTATATTTAGTTTCGTTTTCATAGTTTTTGTTTTTTAAATATTTTTCTTAAATTTTTTTTTTTTTTTTTTGATGATCTTAAAAGACCTTTAGTCATCCACGGGCTATGCACACTTTTGGATTTTATAGTTCTCTGAACTTTAGGAAAAGCCTTTTCATATTGCCTTGTAAAGACGCGGATAAAGAAATCGTATGCGCTACATGTGTCATTGCAATCATTCAATAACTCCCAATTGATTTCACGCAAAAGCTGTCTAAAAATCGCAATCGAGCCTTTGTTTACATGCCTTATGTATACTGTTATGGGTTTTTTATTTATACAGCATTTAGTATTTGTAGTTAAAAAAACAGGGAAATGGTCACTGATATCTGTTTTTATTATACCACTGTTGATTGTCGAGTTACTATAATTATTAGTGATAATATTGTCAATGATAGATGATGTTTTTCGAGTTACACGCGTCGGTTTGCTAATCATGGGGTAAGCACTAAATTGAGAAGGAGTATTTATGAAATTTTTGACGTGGTTATCAGTGTTTAAATTTATCAAGTTTAAATTAAAGTCTCCGAGTAAGTATAGATGTTTTTTAGAGGTTTGAGTTAATATTCGCCTTAAATCATTTTCAAATTGATTGTAACTGCCATTAGGTGGTCGATATAAAACTGTTATAAACGAATTTTTTTCTTTTTGGTTTATTATCTCTATAGTTAATGATTGGCAATTTGAGTTATTCACACTTAGATTATCTACTTTTTTATACGTCAACGAGTTGTGAATAAATATGCACACGCCTCCGCCAATACCGTTTTTTCTTGGTTGGTGAACAGACTTGTAATCTGTTAAATGCAAATTATTTAAAAACTTTGGCATATAAAATTCGCCGAATGGTCACACACGAGCAGTGAACACCCGAGGGAAGAAATGAAGTACATTAGAATAAAGAAGAATTATTTATCGAACGAAGCATATTTTGACAGTTGTCAAGACAAAAATAAAGATTAATAGAGGAAAATTTCAAAACAAGTAAGACAGACAACACATCCAAGCAGTACTCACAATAACAATAACAAAAAATTGTATCATATAAAAAACTAGTACGTACGAAGATATACAACAAATATAACCAAAATAAAATTTTTTTTAAAGCAAAAAATTAATAAACAAAAAACTTAAAAATAAAAAAAAAAAAAAAAATAAAAAAAAAAAAAATAAAAAATTTTTTAAAAACAAACAAAAAATATGGATAGCAATTTAAGGCCTTAGAATGGAAAAAGAACATTAATGCTAATGTGTAAACATAATTATGTAGTGATAAAGTAATAAACATCTCCTCAGAGTCGCGTCTATTATTACAGGCGTTTCGATGAGGATCAGCACTTATAACTAGTTTATCCCGTCAGACAAACGTCATCGCCACTTGTGCTTTACCCCGCGACTTACGCCTTATCCATACTGCAGTAAAAAAGGACTCACTACAAATAGCCAAAACCCCACCAACCCAAAATTTGTAAAGCACTAATGTTTTTTTAAAAATATGATATGAAAAGTGTAGATAAACTGTAAAAAATAAATAAAAATACCTAAATAAATCACTTACCATACCACCGAAAGAAAACATGAAAGCACAATAAATTAAAATTCTAATCGAAACATAAAAATATAAATAAATTCAATTTAAGATCTAAAACCAGATAGGTATTAATAGCATAAATAATCCAAAGATAAACAGAAATCAGAATACCTCATTAAAAAAAATTTTTTTAATCAACAAAACAACAATAGCCTTAAATAAACTCTAACGCTGTCATAGATACCTCCTTCGAAATGTGATAACCAATCAAAAGTGAAGGAAAATGAAAAACCCGCGAAACCTAGAATCATAACAATGATAGAGCAATGTGTTGTTGCGAAAAAATCGTCGCACAAAGACATTAATAAAATAACCGGCATAAATGTAGACATTAAATGAAGGATATAAAAAATTCCTCTGAATAATAATAAAAGATGAAAATTGTGTATATGAAAATTCAAATAAAGTTGAGTAATCAATGCAAGATAATAAATAATAAAAAAAAAAAAAATTCATAATAAACAGTAATAATATGAATATCAGCAGATAAATAATATATTAATGAATACTGCAATAAGAAAAACTAAATACTATAACAAAGCCAGATAAATTTAAAATAAGTGAGTGGTTAAAAATTTATTTTGGGCGATGTAACAGTCATATAAGTCGCGATATAAAAACGATATACGAAGCGGGAAAAAATATTGCAAAAAAGTAAAGTTTTCTCTACGGTCCGAATTAGAAGTAACTTTGAGACCATTTCTAAATCGAAATAATTGAAAAGTAAAGTTTCCTCTACGGTCCGAATTACAAGTAACTTTGAGACCATTTCTAAATCAAAATATCCGAGAAGTAAAGGTTTCTCTACGGTCCGATTTTAATCTAATTTTGAGACCATAACAAACGCCTGATAAAATTTTATTAAAAAACTAGTAAATTATAAATAAAACTATAAGGTAAACCAATAATAGTATGTAAATAGTAACAATTAGGAAATGAAACTTAGTAAAGAAAAAATAGATTTTTTATTTATGTTTTTTTATGCGTCGTCTGGATTAGAAATTTCTTGATCGATTTGATGTTTTTGAAACTCGCAATAGGTGGAGTTGGCCATATATTTTTAAGATCAGTATCCTGTTCAACAATATTCCAGTGCTTTTTAACTATTTTATTTATGAGTTTTCCAACTTTTCCAAATGTTGTAACCATCGGTAAAATTTTCTCTTTCTCTCTTTCTTCTTTATATTTGTTGTTGATAAGTTCGTGTTGTGTATGTCGCAGTGCTTGTTTAAAACCTTTGTTAATAGATTGAATAGGGTAGCCTCGTATAACTAAAATTTGTGCTAATTGTTTTAACTCTTTTATTAGGTTGTAATTGTTGGATATATTCTTATTGTATCTTAACGCTTGGCTATATATTAAATTGCTTTTTTGATGAGGGGGATGGAATGAATTATAATGCAATAGTGCTGTTGTATCAGTTGCCTTTTTGTATATTGTTGTTTCTAACTGCCCATCTAGCTTTTTGTTAATTGTTAAATCCATGAAATGAATAGAAGTGGTAGAATTATTGAAAGTAAATTTGATCGTTGGGTGGATGGCATTCATAAATTCGAAAACTTGTGTTAGTATCTCCGGAGGCCCATGAAAAATAAAAAATATATCATCTATAAAACGTTTACAAAAAGAAATCCACATTGAAAATTGGTCAATTATTTTCTCATCAATTCTTCCCATAAATAGATTAGCATAGGGTGGAGCCATACGTGTCCCAATGGTAGTACCTGTTAATTGTAAAAAATGATCAGTCGAAAATTGAAAGTTGCTGTGGGTTAGGATTGTTTCTAATATAATGTCAATAAAAGCAATAGGTGGGCGTTTAATGGGTCCGTTAAATGGCGGTGCTCTCTTTAAATAAAATTTTACAGCGTCAATACCCTCGCGATGAGGAATGTTTGTATACAGAGATATAACATCAGCCGTGACAAGAATGTAATTGTTGGTTTCTAGTACATGAGATTGTAGGAGTTTAAGGAAATGCGTTGTGTCTTTAAAGTATGCTGGTAATTGTTCAGCAACTGGCTGAATAAATTCTGTGATAAAGAACGATAAGTTATCGATTGGTCCGTCGCAACCAGAAACAATTGGTCTTAAGGGAGTGCCTATCTTATGAATCTTGGGAAGGCCATAAAACAGGGGTGTACGGTGGGGTGTTTTTGGTCGTAGAAACTCTGATGTTTTTTTATCAATCATATGATGAAGAAACATATAGTCAATAAGATTGTTAACATCTCTCGCTATACTTTTTGTTGGGTCTTCTGAGAGTAGTTTATATGTATTTTTATCTGATAAAAGTAGAGAGATCTTTTCTTCATAGTCAGTTTTATCTAAAATACAAATACCCCCTCCTTTGTCGGCCTTTTTTATAATAATTGTGGGATTAAACATAAGAGAGTTTAGCGCGTGAATAAGTTTAGGAGTTAAACTTTTTTTATCTTTCGGTAGTTGTGAGAAAATAAGTGCGGTTATATCACATTCTACCAAGTTAAGATAATTTATAATAGTTTTGTTTTTTGTCATAGGGGGAGACCAATTTGATTTTTTATGGAATGGATGCCTCATTATTTCTTCGGTCCCAAAGTAGAGTTGTTGGAGAAGGGTTGTTTTAAATCTTTCAAAAGCTGTTATGTGCATATTAAGTGACGTATTTGTAATTGAAGGAATAAAATTTAAACCCAAAATTAAGAGCTCTTTTTCATCGTCTGTTAGAACGTGTTTTGATATGTTAGTAACTAGTTTATTGTAAAATAGATGTGAAAAATTTGACTTAGCCTGAATGATTTCTTTATTATATTGCCTCATGTTGCTGTGTGGTGTTGACGAAAATAATTTAGCCAGAGTAAATGGTGTAAAATTTCTTTTTTCGTTAGACGGAGTAAACAGCTTTCTTTGCTGATCCTAGAGAAAAATATTTTATCAAGGATACCTGTAATAACAGGTAAGAGACAAGTAGACATGTAAGAGACAATAGAAAACTAGTAAAGATAATTTGAAGTCAAAAACAGCATTGAGACAGCAAACACAGTATTAAAGTTTGTGGATCCGAACTGAATGATAGACACCATTAAACGATAAACTTAATGGTAAAAAAGATGCATATAATATAAATTATTAGATGCTAGAACAATAAACTAACAAACAATTTAATTTTTAATGATAAAACCAAACCAACAACGAAAATATACATCAACAAAGCATATCAAAAGTTGTGAGTTTTTAGGAATCGCTTAATATATATTTTTATATATGAATAATAAAATGAACAATCAGTCACACACGATAAGAACATATACAAAACATACAAATCTGTATATACATACCAATCTATTAAAAGAAAATATTATTTAAATAAGGATGAGTTCAAACAAAGATATATTATCTAATAAAAGAACAAAAAGCATGCAAACGATGTAAACAGGCTGTATGTGCATAAGGGTATATAGGTGTAATGTGTAAGTCTGTTCCGTTTATGTAGTTCAGTAGAGTCTTGTGTTGTTAGTAACCAGCGTAAAAGATATATCTCTGAACTACACCAAGCCAACCCAGTTATACTCCAGAAAACCATGATGGATTAAACACCTATGCATGGATTTATAACTGACTTATGACTGAAAAGCGAGCCCAGGCATCCTCCAGAGACAAACATCCTCTTTCGCGGTGACAGTAGTTGTGATATGGAAAATAGTCGTGCTCGATGACCGTAACACTAACCCTTACGGGCTAGGCCCAATATTATTTAAAAACTTTGGCATATAGTTTACAATTAACAAAAACATTAAATTGTGCTTTTATGGTTACATGTTTACATATTGTTTTCATATTGTTTGAACTCATCCTTATTTAGATAATATTTTCTTTTAATAGATATGTTGTTGAAATGTAGATACAGATTTGTATGTTATCTATATGTGTTTATCATGTGTAATTGAATTTTTCATTAAAGGATTCATATGCATATACATATAAGCATAAGAGCGATTCTTATAAACTAGCGGCTTTCGACTTGTTTTTATGAAGTATGTTTTTCCTTGTTATTTTGTTATGTTCTCAAAGTTACATTTAATTCGGACCGTAGAGAAAACTTTACTTTTCGGAAATTTCGATTTAGATATGGTCTCAAACTTTCATTTAGTTCGGACCGTAGAGAAAACTTCATTTCTTAACAATTTTTTTTCCCGCTTTCTACATCGTTTTTATATCACGATTTATATCATTGTTATATTACCAACAACTAATTTTTCAACCACTCATTTGGCTTCAAATTATCTGGGTTTATTACAATATTTATTTAGTCTTATTGCTATATTTATTAATATATTACTTATCTCCTGATTTTCATATTATTACTGTTTACAGAAACTTTCATGTTATATTATCTTGCATTCATTACTCAGCTTTGTTTTAATTTTCACATGCACTTTTCATCTTTATTATTATTCAGAGAATATTTTTAAATCCTTCATTTAATGTTTTACATATATGTCGCTTACATTTTTAAGGTTTTTGTGCAACGTTCTTTTTCGCTATCATTTATTATTCTATTATTTATTTACTATTAAAATTTATGCTTTTATGGTTACATGTTTACAATTAACAAAAACATATAGTTAAAATAATGAAAAAACAAAATACTTTTTAACTATAACCTTTATTTTAAACATGTAAGTTTCTTGTTTTAAAACGATTAACACTTCTTTTTGTTGAACTAAAATTCAAAACTTTTAGCAATATTTAAATTCTCGATCATCGTTATGCATAAGTCATTTTATTATTTGATAACAAGGGTATTTTTATATAAAAAAAATACTAGCATTAGTTATGTCATAAAGACGTCTACTCACGTAGAAAAAAAATTATTTTTTATATTATTTAAGGAAATTTGATAACTTTAGCTGTAATAATTGCGACATTTTTCCATTTAATGCAGTTCAATTTACGGTAAGTTTATAAAAACACTTACCGATTCAATAGAATGTAATATAACGCATAATAAAAAATAATAAAATTTTTATTTTACATTGCAGTTTTAAATTAAGTGCTTGTCGACAGCGTGCCTACTGTCTGGTTTTTTTTCGTAGGAGTGCCGAAAAATTCTTTAAAAGATATATTAATTTCAATAAGAATTTAAAGATTTATTAATTTCAATAAGAATTTTTCGGCACTCTCCTACGAAAAAACCCATCTGATGCAACACTGCTCGTCAAACCTCATGCGTTACCAAGTCAGACAAAATATCATTTCCATATTTTGTCTGACTTTGTCTAAATTTCAAATTTTGTTTATTTTTATTATAATAATATTAATCATGTGTGAATATTTTTATTTTGTTTTAAAGCCCTAAAAACTCTAGAGCTTTATTAACAAATATATATATATATATATATATATATATATATATATATATATATATATATATATATATATATATATATATATATATATATATATATATATATATATATATATATATATATATATATATATATATATATATATATATATATATATATATATATATATATATATATATATATATGTATGTATATATTATTTATAAGATTAAAAAATGTAAAGCGTCTTAAGTTTTGCTTCAAAAATTTAAAACGCGCCTTCATAAAATGTCTTTAATGAAGCCGCATTTTTAAAGACGTATAAAAGATATCTTCGTCAAAGACGTTTAAGTTTTCCAGTATAGAAGACGTCTAATAAATGTCTTTATCAATGCGTCTGAATCTAGACCTATTTTAGACGTCTATAGACATCTAGAATACGTCTTATGTTTACTGGGTTAAAGTTAAAAAATTTTATGATGAAATTTTTGAAACGGGTTCAATATCTTTAATAAACAAACCTACAAGAGTAACGACAAATTCAGCAACTCTAATAAATAATATAATAACTTCAGATATTTTCAACAATGTTTTAAAAGTAGGTATTTTGCGAACCGATATATCAGATCATTTCCCTATATTCCTAAAATTAGATAATACAAACTCTGAAAAAACTTTAACCGCACAAAGAGTAATTCGAAAACGCATTTATAATGAGGCTAACCTTATTTTATTCAAAAATCAACTTTCATTACTGCACTGGAATAACATAAATTTTAATGATAATTGCTAACAATAACTATGAGTCTTTTTTCAAAACATTTTTTCTGTATACGATGCTAATTTCCCAATCATTGAAAATAAAATAACTACTAAGAGCTGCAATACACCCTGGATCACTAAGGGCTTTAAAAAATCGTCCAAAATTAAACAAAAACTATATATAAATATTTTGAAAACAAAAACACCTAAAAACGAAAAAATTTACAAGGACTACAAAAATCTATTTGAAAAAATTCGCAAAAATCTAAAAAAAAATTATTACTCCCAATTACTCGATACATTTAAAAATGACACAAAACGCACATGGCAAATAATGAATGAAATTATTAAAAAACAAAAATCATGCTCAGGTTTTCTGCCACAAATGATTTTTTTATTTATTTATTTACACTTTTGCCGATAAAAAAAATTTACAGTCGTAACTTATAAAAAAAAATAATTACATGACCGGGGCTAGAAGAAGACAAATTTAGTCTTATCATTAAGATAACAAAAGTTTATACGAACGAAGAACTATAGCTCAAGAATTTAACAAATTTTATATCGATATAGGTCCAACACTTTCTAAAAAAATCCCAAAGACCAAATCTTTATTTACTGATTTTCTAGTACCCATTGATAATTGCATTGGTTCAGTTGAGTTGTCTTCTGAATTATTGTTTGAAGAGTTTGAAAGAGCCTTCAAATCTTTAAAAAAAAATAAAGCAATTGGAGCAGATCAAATAGATGGAAACGTTATTATAGATTGTTTTGAACAGCTAAAAGTTGTTCTTTTTAAAGTTTTTAAAGCTTCTATCCATCAAGGTGTTTTCCCCGAACTGTTAAAAATTGCCAAAATTATTCCTATTTTTAAAGAAGGGGACAAATCAATTATTAGTAACTATCGCCCTATTTCTGTTCTTTCCACCTTTTCAAAAATTTTCAAAAGAATTAAATATAACAGAGTATACAAATATTTTCATGTTAATAAATTACTTAACATTAATCAATTCGGTTTTAAAAAGGATAGCTCAACTGAACATGCAATTATCCAATTTGTACGTGAAATCTCAAAATCATTTGAAAAATCACAATATACTCTAGAACTTTTTATTGATCTATCAAAAGCTTTTGATACGGTTGATCACCAAATTCTAATCTATAAACTTAAACACTATGGAATAAAAAATAAAGTTTTAAAATGGTTTGAAAGCTATTTGTCAAATCGTAAACAATTTGTTCCGAGTAATGACGGTTATCATACCAATTGTCTTTCTATAACATGTGGAGTCCCACAAGGCTCAATTCTTGGTCCACTCCTTTTCCTAATTTATATTAATGATTTAAATAAAGCCTCTAAACTAACAAGTATTATGTTTGCAGATGATACTAACTTATTCCTTTCAAACAGTGATATCTTTGAACTTTTTAAAACAATGAACACGGAGCTTAGACTTATGTATCGAGTTGGTTTAAATGTAATAAGTTAACTCTAAATTCTAATAAAACAAAGTGGACCTTATTCCATTCGCTTTCCAAAAAACGGTATTTGCTATTAAACTTACTTAAAATATTTATTGATCAAAATGAAATAAAAAGGGATTCCGTAACAAAATTTTTAGGTGTTTACCTTGATGAAAACATCACTTGGAATCATCATATCGACTACATAAGCACATAGGAGTTTTATATAAAGCACGAATCTACCTCAATAAGAAAACTTTAATCAAACTTTATTATTCATTTATACACAGTTATTTAAGTTATGCTAATATCGCCTGGGGTAGTACAGAAAAAAGTAAGTTGCAACGTCTTTATCGCCGTCAGAAACATGCTATCCGTTTAATTTGCTTTGCCAATCGTTTTTCACACGCAAACCATTATTTTATTGAAATGAGAACTTTAAATATATACAAGTTAAATATATATAACGTTTTATGCTTTGTATACAAGTGGAAAAATGACTTGTCTCAATCTGTCTTCAAAGATATTTTTACTCCGAAACCCATCAACAAATACAATTTGAGAAATACTGATTTATTAAATGAACCTTTCTGTCAAACGAACTTTAATCAATTTTGTATTGTCAATCGGGCACCACACCTTTGGAATAAAATTGTTTTGCCTAATTTTGATTTCGAACTACCCATTACTTTTCGTTTTTTTAAAAGTAAATTAAAAACTCCAATTTTTTCATTAGAAGACGTATTATGTTATTATTAATAATATAAATTAATAACTTTGCCTTTTCTTATTTATATTTGTAAAAAGTTTACTCTTACTTATTTTGTTGATTTTATATTCTTTACTTCACGTATACGTTTATATAAAATAATGGTGAGTAGATCCGCGTGATCTCTCTTTGGATTATAAAATATATATTTGGATTATATATATATGAAATTTGTAAAAATTTGATACTGTTAATGCTTGTTTGAACTTATTTAAGGTTCTGACGACAAGATCCTTTGATCTTCTTTCAGATACCTTATTTTATATTTGTGAAAGTTTATTATTATTATCATTAATTTTTTTTTTTTTTTGGCAATATATAGTTGTAATACGACCAACAAATGTAAAATAAAAATAAAAAAAAAAAAAAAAATGTTTGTTGTAAAAAAAAAAAGCTCTCAATATTTCTTTGTGTTTAAAGGAAACAAAATCAAGTACTCTTTATGTCAGTAGACAATTTTTTACCATACGGATGCCTTGAATAGTAAATGTTATGAAAAAAAAGGACTAATGGTCTGAATTTGCCGACTTGGACTGTTTTTGCTGACTGGTAAAATTAGTTAGGTGTTGAACAACCCTACACCCCTCCTCCCAGCCCTCAGACGGCCCTGAGGTTATGTATAATTTTATTTTTAAATGCCGCTGGGCCTTTAGGCTAAATGTGCTTTTTCTTGTGCCATCCAATATTTTCAATAAATGTAAACATTTTTAATCGTCGTAATACGCCCAAAAAAAAACAAGATTGCAGGCCCGTAACTTTGGTGAGTAGGGCAACTGTCACCCTTCATTTTAAAAAATGGGCCGGTTCGTGAAATTTTAACATTTGACGTTTTTTCAACCGAGTAAGGAACTTGCTGATCAAATTCAATGCAGTTCACGGTACGGTTTAAAGTTTAGATAAATTTGGAAATACTGTTAATTTTTTGCACATTACTAACCCATGATAGATTATAACAGTGAATAGCAAAAAAATTTGATGCAAATAATTTTCTGAACCAAAAGTAATATAAACTCATCGAGCATTCCAGACACTAAATTTGGTATGAGTTATTCATGAAAAATTTATTAAAAATAAGAAATTACGCGATTGGTGTCTATGATGCATCTAAGAAATTTATAAAAATTGTTGAATCATTCCATTTATATATTTATTGCAATAAATTTTTTATTTAATCTTTTTATTTTCAGTAACTTTATCGGTGCAACAAACTTCCATCCTAAGTCATGAGTTGTTTCTCATCTATATTAATGATCTTCTGGACAGCCTTGTATTTAAAGCAGTCTTGCTTCCTGATGAAACAAATATATAATTTAATCTTGAAACATCATGCAAATTTTATTTACAATCTACTGCAAAGTTAGCATATGCTAAGATTGCATTTCCATATTGTGCTTGTCATTTTTCTATTCCTGATTCTTTATTGACATCATCTTTAAATCTTTATTTATTTATTTGCATTCGGGTTGGTTTTTCAAATGATACCCATTATATCCTAAACAAAAGAAATATAAATGTAGTTGGATCTGCTCTAGGTTCCAATCTTGAGTCTCCTAACCTCCTAACTTCACCTCTCTTTCTTTTTTTTTAAAGTACTTCCATCTTCGCTTGTCATACGAGGATGTCCTGTTCAACCAAATTTTCCGAGACACAAATTTTTCATCGAAATGTTATCCTGAATCATACAAGTTTCTTAAGTCTTCTTTCTTTTGTTGAAACATTTGTCGATTACTGATGAACATCTGTATCTTCTTCAGTAATCGAGTATAAAAAATAAAAATAACATTTTTTTCTCTTTAATATAGGTGGGAACTGTAGTCAATTGAATCAAATTCGAGTCCGACTTAAGTCACAGTCGTGACTCGACTCAAGACTTGACTTAGGTTTCAACCAGAGACTTACAAGTTGACTCGAGACTCGCTAATTTCGGATAAATAACTTGCCCTATATATTTACTTTTTAGGAAATTAAAAGCTTGTTTGCAGTTTTAATTTTAGTCTATATTGCCGAGGCCTTTTCTATTTATTATCTAGCGTCCCTATCTAATATCGGTTCCCAACGCACTACAGAGGCTTCGCAATATCATAAACTTGCACGGCTCATTCGCTAAAATATCACTCATATATAATAGAAATAACAAAAAAGTATAATAAACATTAGTGAAAAAAGGAAGGTAATTTTGAACTATATAAATATATTATTTCAGTTCTTTTTTTGGTTTTTTAGTTGTTTTTTTTTCGTAATATGTTTTGACTTGAGACTTGACTTGACATATTTTAAGTGACTTGTCACCCTCCTTAAAAAAAAGGGCTAGTTACGCGCCTGGAAACATATGTTCTTATGTTTTATAAATAGCTTTATGTTCATTAATAATCTGAGCGAGAGAGCCGATAATATTTTATTTCTATGCAGTATTTTAATTTTGCAAGACTTTATGGACAACCCTCAAAAGCAAAATGGGCTAAAATCCTGTTAATTAAAAAAATAATATTAATAATAACATAATAAATTATAAATAAATAAATAAATAAATATATATATATATATATATATTTATATATATATATATATATATATATATATATATATATATACATATATATATATATATATATATATATATATATACTATATATATATATATATATATATATATATATATATATATATATATATATATATATATATATATATATATATATATATATATATATATATATATATATACATATATGTGTATATTAAATATGTAAAATTCAATAAAAACTGCTGCGTATAAACTTTTTTTAAAATATATATTTGTTTTTATTTTAATATATTTTTTCAATATTTCGTTGATCTATTGTGATCAGCGTCATCAGGTGTAATAAATAAAAATCGTTATAAAGAAAATTGTTGTAATAAAAACTAACCGTTAAAAAGATAACATTAAAAAGAGCATAACAAAATACAAAATAGTTTTAAATGTTGACGTCAAATAATCTAACAAAATATGGCCCCCAAGTTTTTGTTGTCACGTAATCTCCATTATCCCTATTTAAAACTTTTTCATCACTTCCGAGTTTTTGTCGAACTTTAGCTCTGTTTACTTCGAGTGACTCTCGAATTTTCCGACTATGATACTCTGGAGCGATTGATATGGTTTTGGGATGTAACCAATCAAATGTACCCTGGCATGGTTTGGAATGTTCGGTAGCACCTGAACTGGCCCATTTTTTTTTAACACTATTTTTCTGGTGTTCAATACATCTCGATATAACTTTCTTTTTAGTTTCTCCAATGTATATAGAATTGCATGAATATTTTAGTTGTTAGACGCCTGGGTTTGTATTTGGAGGAAGTTTTGTCTTATTGTTGCATAAAATATTGTTTAAATTTGGAGCGGATGTAAATATAACTTTTATGTTTTGTTTTCTAAGTTCCTTTCTAAGTTTGGGACCAACGATTAGTATCTATGGTAGTTTTATAAATGGTTGGTTGTCAGTTGGTTCATAATTGGTATTTTTTAGTTCGTTTTTTAGAAAGTTTCTGGCGATATTAATTAGATTGTTCTTGTTGTGCCCGTTTTCAACAAACATTTCTATAAGAAAATCAATTTTTTGTTTGAGATATTTTTGAGAGCATAATCTCTTTGCACGACATAAAAACCCTTTGAATACGTCAGTGATAATATTAGGATTGATGTTTGAGTTAGGTTTTAGTTGAATATTAGTTATTGCTTCTTTTCGATATATTTGAAATTTATAAGCTCCATGCATTGTGTTTGTAATATTAACATCTAGAAAATTAAGTTGTTTTTGGTGGTTTTCGAGTTCAACAGTGTCTTTTATGGCAGGGTTTTGTTCGTTTAAGATATTTAGAAACATTTGTTGTTGTTTTATTGAGTTAAAGCGAGCGTGACAGTCGTCTACATATCTCACAAACTTTTTTGGTTCACATGTACAAATAGTAGCTATATTAAGAGATTTTCTTTCTATATTCTGTAGAAACGCTTCCGCCATAACAACAAATAAAGACAAACCTATAGGACCTGAATTAGGTATTATTCGGATTTTGTTTTCATATCGAAAATTGCAAATACTTAATGAAAGTTCTATTAATTGGTGTATGTCTACAAGAGGTAGTTTAGTTCGAGTCTTTAAGTCGTCTATATCATTATTCAATATATCAATAATAACTGGAATAGCTTCGTCAATGGGTATGGACGGATATAAATTGACTACATCAAATGAAACTTGAACCTCATTGGGATCTATTTTCTATTGTCTGGCTTTATTAACAAAACTATTGGAATTAATAAGTCTATTTTTGTTTTTATTTAATGTTGGTTGAATGGTATTAACGAGGAATTTGGATGTTCCATATGGTGGTGTGTTGATTGTTGACACAACATCTACATGATCGGGGTTAAAAGAAGACAATACTTGCCTTATCACTACACCCCGACGTGCTTTCATAAGCAAGCGTGTACAACCATTAAAAGTTAAATATACAATTACTTTGTGCCATTTAAAAAATTATATAAAATTATTTACAAGTATGTTAAGACTAGTTACTAATCTATAATCAAAAGAAAATAGTAAAAAAAATTGAAAAAAAAAAATCGAAACTATAGATAAGCTAATAGGATAGTTTATAGAGTTAATAAGATAATTGTTAAAAATAAAGAAAAAATAAAAATAAAAAATTTTTAAAAAGATTTTAATTCATTGACATCGTTAATAAGTTTTTGTTTCAATTTTTTTTTGAATAGGTAAAGAGAAGAACAATTTTTCAGCTCGTCACTTAATAAAGCGTTCCATAATTTAGGACCTCTTATAGCAATAGAAAATTTGGTAGCCAAATAATGCGTTTTAGGTTGCTCATAATTGTACTTAAAAAATCTTGTAGGGTACATGTGATTAATTTTATTGAAAAGAGTACTAAATATTATAGGTGATATTTTATTATGAAGTTTGTACATAAAAATAAGAACTTGATAAAGGTTTAACTGAAAAATATTGAGTATGTGAAGATTATTAAATAGTTCTTTAGTATGTGTGAATCGACCTGCATTTGAAATAATTCTGACAGCATGTTTTTGTTTAATAAGCAGTTTTTTAATTTTACTTATATTAGAGCTGCACCAGGCAATGTTTGCATAGTTTATATAACAATGTATGAGGGAGAAATATAAAATTTTTAGGCAGTTTTGGTTTAAAAACTGCTTGGCTTTGAATAGTATACCAATATTTTTTGAAACTTTATTTTCTATTGTACTTATGTGTTCTCTCCATGTTAAGTTTTCATCAAGTATCACTCCTAAAAATTTTATTGATGACTCTCTAATTATTTTAGAGTTGTTAATAAAAAGATTAGGAAGTTTTAGTGGAATGTTTTCTTTATCGTGAACTCTATAAAAAAAAGTATACTTAGTTTTATTTAAATTTAAGGACAATTTGTTCGCCTTGAACCATTCCGCTAGATTTAAAAGTTCTTTGTTTACTATTTTAAATAAAAGTTTAATATCTCCATTAGAGTAAAATAAATTCGTGTCATCTGCAAATAAATCAGAGTTTAAAATGTTTGAAAACTTATGAAAATCGTTTACATAAATAAGAAATAAAAGAGGACCCAGAATTGAACCTTGGGGAACACCGCAATTTATTGTCATATAGGAAGATTTTCCTTCTTCGTATAATATGTACTGTTTTCTATTGTTTAGATAACTTATGAACCAATCTAAATATGTGCTTTTAATACCATAACTTTCGAGTTTTTTTATAAGAATATTATGGTCTACTGTATCAAAAGCTTTGCTAAGATCTATAAAAACTAGATGATACACAATCTGACGGATACATTTTAAAATATGTAGTTGTGTCTAGTTTACCCTCTTTTCTTAATTTAGATAATTGTTTTTGAAATTTGGTAGTAAGTGTGGGTGTCGGGTCATAATCAATAATTCTGCTATTTTTAATTGTTTCTTCTAATTTAAGAGATGCATCTCTTTGGTATAGTAGTGCAAAACCTGTGCTTTCATAAAAGGAATAAATTTTAATATCCGAATTCATCTTTAATTTTCTTATAGAAATACGTTGTAGTTTAGATAAATTATCTTTTAATCTTATTTTTATTGAATTTGTCAAAATATTAGAACAGTTTTGTCTTGGTTCTAAAAAGCGAATTAAAAAATACCAATTATAAACCAACTGACAACCAACCCTTTATAAAACTACCATAGATACCAATCGTTGGTCTTAAACTTAGAAAGGAACTTAGAAAACAAAACATAAAAGTTATATATACATCCGCTCCAAATTTAAACAATATTTTATGCAACAATAAGACAAAACTTCCTCCAAATACAAACCCAGGCGTCTAACAACTAAAATGTTCGTGCAATTCTATATACATTGGAGAAACTAAAAAGAAAGTTATATCGAGATGTATTGAACACCAGAAAAATAGTGTTAAAGAAAAATAGGCCAGTTCAGGTGCTACCGAACATTCCAAACCATGCCAGGGTACATTTGATTGGTTACATCCCAAAACCATATCAATCGCTCGAGAGTATCATATTCGGAAAATTCGAGAGTCACTCGAAGTAAACAGAGCTAAAGTTCGACAAAAACTTGGAAGTGATGAAAAAGTTTTAAATAGGGATGATGGTGATTACGTGACGACAAAAACTTGGGGGCCATTTTTTGTTAGATTATTTGACGTCAACATTTAAAGCTGTTTTGTATTTTGTTATGCTCTTTTTAATGTTATCTTTTTAACGGTTAGTTTTTATTACAACAATTTTCTTTATAACGATTTTTATTTATTACACCTGATGACGCTGATCACAATAGATCAGCGAAATATCGAAAAAATATATTAAAATAAAAACTAATATATATTTTTAAAAAAGTTTATACGCAGCCGTTTTTATTGAATTTTACATATTTTATTATTATCGTATAACAAGAAAATGACTTTTAAAGATTATATATATATATATATATATATATATATATATATATATATATATATATATATATATATATATATATATATATATATATTTATATATATATATGTATATATATATATATATATATATATATATATATATATATATATATATATATATATATATATGTATATATATATATATATATATATATATATGTATATATATATATATATATATATATATATGTATATATATATATATATATATATATATATATATGTATATATATATATATATATATATATATATATATATATATATATATATATATATATATATATATATATATATATATGGGGGGCCACCCCCACGTCACACCTACTCGCGCCGGCCCTGTATATATATATATATATATATATATATATATATATATATATATATATATATATATATATATATATATATATATATATATATATATATATATATATATATATATATATATTAATATATATATATATATATATATATATATATATATATATATATATATATATATATATATATATATATATATATATATATTAATATATATATATATATATATATATATATATATATATATATATATATAATATATATATATGTATATATATATATATATATATATATATATATATATATATATATATATATATATATATATATATATATATATATATATATATATATATATATATATATATATATATATATATATATATATATATAGAGCTCGTAAAATAATACAGAACCTTTTGAACGTTAAAACAGTTTAAAAATATTAACTAACGTCGGCAGTTGAATGGCTTTTTTTTTCTTAACGCAAGAATGTTAAAAATGGAATCCAGAATTTAGTTTTAACAAATTGCTCATTATTAAGATTTATTCCGCCATTTGATTGACAACATTGGTGCCTCTGTGTTTTAAATGCTTCAAGGACTTTACAGTCGAATTTTTTTTATCTCAATTTTAGGAGTTTTAGTTTTCTCCCAATTCATTTTTTCCGAGCAAAACTTGCTATGATTGGCAATTGCTGATTGATAATTTTTGAAACCGATTAGACTTTTTAGATGCTGTTGAGTTCGAGTTCTTATTTGCAACTTTGTTTTGCCTACATATCTTTTTGAGTAATTGCACTCAATCAAATATGTTATCGGTTGGCATTTTGGGGCAATCTAGATTTGTTTTTACATGTTCTTAAACTAGGATTAGATTTAAAAACTACTTTATACCCGACTTTTCTAAATATTTATTTAAAAAATCCCACCAAAGATAAGGTACCAAAGGTAAGTATGAGTTTAAAGTCTACAGAAAAGAAATTGTCCAACGAGTGGAAGTTGCTTATCAAAAAATATGGTATATAAATGTGTTGTCTCCTCTAAGAATGTACCTGATAAACAATATATTGGCATAACAGAAGGTGAATGGAAAAAACGTTTTGCCAATCATAAGCAATCTTTTAAAAATAAAAAGTATTCAAAAGACGCCACGCTGTCAAAATATATATGGGAATTAAAAGATAAAAATATTGATGATTTTACACTGAATTGGTCCATCCTTAAAACAGTACCTGCATATAACAATATTTCCAAAAAATGAATACTGTCTACAAGAAAAATTTGAAATAATTACACACACAAACCAAGAATGTTTATTAAACAAAAAATCGGAATTGATTTCTAAACGCAGGTACGAAAATAAGTTTTTCCTAAAAAACTATAAAAATAAGTGAGCTCAAATAATAGTTACATTGTTACAGCAAATTACACAAATGTGTGAAAAATTGCAGTAGTTAAGGCATGTGACTTCCTGTAATTTAATTTTTGGTATAAATTGAAGTTTTATTAATTTTACCATTCATTTCTGATGAGTTTTTATTGATGAAACATAGTGTTAAATGAGAAAATTTATGCTAAGTGATTATCTACTAATTTGTAATTGCTCTGTTCTTTTAAGAATATTGAGCACTCTTTTTGTAGAATACATCATAAATTGTTTAAATATATATATATATATATATATATATATATATATATATATATATATATATATATATATATATATATATATGTATATATATATATATATATATATATATATATATATATATATATATATATATATATATATATATATATATATATATATATTAATAAAAATCACAATTTTTTTTTTTCTTGACATGTTTTGTAGTCTAGCTACATTTTCAAAAGATTTAATATACAATTAAAACTCTTGTATATAAATTTAAAAACTGAAAACAAATAGAGAAAAAATTAATAAAATAAAAATTAAATTTAATTAAATTACATTACTTTATTTTTTATAATTACATTACTTTATAATTAGAATTACTTAGGAGGATGTATTATTTTAGGCGCCTGAAAAGGGTGGATGTGTAATTTAAGTAAGTATTTCAGTTTCTTTTTTTTACATATACAGAGAACAAACAAGGAGAATGTGATATTTTAGGTTTCAAATACTAATCGTTTGAAATATTGTACAGAAATACTTAGGGGGGGGGGGGGGGGAATATTTTAAAAGTATACATATGGGAGATGTGATATTTTATGTAAAAATTTCAGTTTCTTTATGTGATACATACAGAGTTTATAAGTGAGGAATCTGATATTTAAAACATTAAATACTAATCGTTTCAAATATTGCAAAGAATTACGTAGGGGGATGTAGTATTTTAAAATTATACATAGGGGGATGTGATATTTTAAGTAAGAATTTCAGTTTCTTTTTGTTTCATATGCAGAGAATAAACAGGGGGATGTGATATTTTACATATCAAATACTAATCGTTTAAAATGTTTTATAAATTACTTAGGAGGGAGGGGGTGTAGAATTTTAGAAGTATACATAGGGCGGATGTAATATTTTAGAAAAGAATTTCAGTTTCTTTATGTAATTTACACAGAAATTACAAGTGATGGATGTTATATTCTAGTTAATATATACTAATTATTTTAAATATTTTATGAGTTACTTAGGGGGATGTAATATTTTAGGCGCCTGCATAGGGTGAATGTGTAATTTAAGTAAGATATGTATCTCAAATGATGTTAGCTATATTTTGTTTCTTGGGTCCTCGTCTGATGCGGAGATCTTTATAAATAATTTATATATTTAATTAAAGAGGTTTTAATAAAATCAAGAAACTTTAATATTTATAGTGTTTTTTAGCTTTTTGAAGTTGTAATTTAATATTTTATTTTACTTAGATACAATTGAGCTAACAATTTAAACATGCGACATTGTTTAACGAAGTCATTTATATAACTTTGGTGGAATTAAAGTTTTCATAAGATTTAAAATGAACGAAATTAATTACAATAAGTTTCATATCTTACAACATAAATATTTTACAAGTTTTACTGTACAAAAAGTTTTGAAGGAAAATAAATAATTACGGTTTGTCTTTTTTCATTCTATTGCACAATTTAAAATTTTTCATGTTGATTATTGTTGCTCTATGCCAATAGTGCATATATATATATATATATATATATATATATATATATATATATATATATATATATATATATATATATATATATATATATATATATATATATATATATATATATATATATATTAAAATAACTTAAAAGAAAAAAATACAACTTTATAATGGAACTAAAAGTTTCATGCCATTCGGCAATCATCAGCCATATTATTCAAATAAAAAATAAAAACCGTTATAAAAAATTTAGCGTTGCAACGGCATCTGACGTCAATTATACGTGATCCGATATTTGCTAATCGCCGGAATCAAAGTTAGATAGTAAAATTTTTTTACTATGCCTACAAGCAGAAACCAGTTCACTTTTTTTGTTAAGTAGCAGTCGACCATCAAAAGTCAAAATAAAATACTTTTCATTGATGCAAAGATTACACTTTTTTGTAGATGGGTTAAAAGATTGGCATCTTTTAATTATGTTCCACTTAATTTTAGGCATGTTACCCGCGTCTTTAATTTTCCAGATTTCCTTGGAAAGTTCCGTATCATTCCTATACCTGGTTGCATTAAATGATTTAAGATGGTTTGCAAATCTGAGCTTGAATGTGTTTTCACTAATTCCGATGTAGGATTTTTCGGTAAGACTGGTATTAGGTGATTCTAAAGTGGCTTTATAAACAACATTTTTTGATAGACATTGATTATTTAACGGGCATGTGATTTTATTAATGCAGTTGCAGTTTATATCATTATCGGTAAGTTTGTTGCGCAAAATTTGTTAGTTGTGTGAATTAATTATTGATCGAATATTTGGCATGCAGCTGTAACTAATTTTTATTGTGTTTCTGTTGAATATTTTGTGGAGCTTATGATGTTATGGAAAATGCAAGTCAATTAAGTTTAAGAAAAGATGTCCAATTTTTGTTATCACATTTTTACTGTAAGTAGGGTTAAACCATATAATATTTCTTTTTCGTTTATTATTAATAGAAGAATTTAGATTTGAATGATATTGGAGAATAGTGTGAAATCCAGACTTTTCTAATGCGTCATTATAAATTGGAGCAGCCTTTTGGAATATTTCTTCGCTTGAAAAATTGGAAGATAACCTATGTCCAATTGAGATTGGTATTTGTTTTAAAATGCTTGGTGGATGATTGGAATTAGCATGGATATAATTTAACGTACTATCAGGTTTATGATAAGGTTGAAAAGTGTTGTTAATAAGATTAAATGTAACATCAAGGTAAATAACAATTTTCATATTAGATTGAATGGAAATACGGAGGTTGTTTCGTTTAAATATTTGAGTAAAATGTTTCTTAATTTTTTCCATTTTTGGACCGCTTGTGTTTTTAAATAATATAATATAACTTGATCTATCTTTTTTAAAAAAAGATATTGATCACTCTTTAACCGACAAGAGTTGTATTTCCATCAGTATACAACATTTATCAATAAATATAAATATAAATATATATATATATATATATATATATATATATATATATATATATATATATATATATATATATATATATATATATATATATATATATATATATATATATATATATATATATATATATAAATATATATTAATTAGTAGAAAATCACTTAGCAAACTTTTTTCTCATAAATGAGAAAAAATTTTGCTAAGTGATTTTATACTAATTTGTAATTGCTCTGTTCTTTTAAGAACATTGAGCACTCTTTTTGTAGAATACATTTTAAATTGTTTAAATATATATATATATATATATATATATATATAATATATATATATATATATATATATATATATATATATATATATATATATATATATATATATATATAAATTTCATCAAATGTTAACACAACATTTTTGTTAAAATAAAAATTTTCGAAAAAATACTATTGAGCAATTATACTCTATTTATTCTTCCACACTAAGAATATTCTCCTTTGGTTAGGTCTTTTATTTTTTTAATGACACAAATGCTTAAGTCCGTGATTGTTCGAAGAAGATTTCATTAACAAATAATAATCATCCTTATTATGACAGATTTATAGCGTTGAATTCACCAAGTTTGAAAAAAAGACGAGAGCGTGGTGGCCTTATTTAAATGATTGTGTTAGGTAATAAAATTGACAAATAATAATAAAGATTAAATTTTTATTCAACGAATCCAGTACCAACGCGTAGCCATTATAAACATAGCAAAAAAATTTGCTCGAAAGTTGTCCTCATTTATAATTTTTTTAATTTTATTTGTTAATAAGCCCAGACAGCCACCCACTAGCGGCCCAATGCTGGCCTAGTTCCGCTTGCGACTACGGCGCTATGACGGCTGTCGATCACTAGCCTGCATCGAAACGGTCATTGGGCCAGCACTGGCCCGCTGCCATGGGCCAGCATTGGCCTGCAATTGTTCGCCAGCACTGGCCTGCGATTGTTTGCCAGCACTGGCCCGGGATCATTCGCTAGCACTAGCCCGCGATCACTTACCAGCACTGGCCCATTATCTATTACCAGTATTGATCTGTGATCATTTTCCAATATTTGTTCGTGGTCGCGTGTCATTACTAAAGCGTTACTTTTTACTAATAGATTAGGACGTTATTATTAGCTGTTTCTGTACAAACGTATTATCCCGCATGAACCAAGCAAATAAGTGCTTTTCGAAATTTATTTCAACTTATATCGAAAAAAATAAGTATTTTCGAAATTTATTCCCAACCAAAAATGAGTTTAAAAAAAATGTTATTTAAAGTTCAAATTGTTATTTATACAAATAACTTTTTATATAAAGAACGTTCCTCTCAAACTTTTCGTCCGCCATTTCGATCCCCGAAAAGCAAAAAATATCTCTTCAGTTAATGTTTTAACTCTTTTCCTGATGCTCCTGAGGTTAAATTTTCAAAGCATCTAAATAACACTAAATTAAACTATGTGTGAAAAATAGTAAACAATTAAACTAAAATTTATGATTAAAATGTACATTACACTCACATATATAAACTTTAGGATAATAAAAAAACATTTTTTTAAAAAAAAAATTCTGCACCTCAACCCTATTGTATTTAATAAAATAGCACTAGATATAAAGTTTAAAACAATATTTAAAAAGAAAAGTTCATATTATTATCGAAAAAATTTATATAAAAATAACTCCAATTATATATTGCAAGATTACTATTAACCAATGCAATGAAGTGTTTTTTTGTTCACATTTGCAAGAAACCATCTCACAGATAAACATCCATTGGATGTCACTTAAGACCCCAAAAACTAAAATAACAAAAAATTAACAATAATAAAACAGTTAAATTCAGTTTATTAATGCTTACTATGTGCTTCTATTTTAGCATTAGATCAAACTGATGACGCAATACTGATTTAGGGAGCTATAAAAGGTTTAATTCATCGAGCAACTGATCAGCACGCAACTAAGTTGATATCATCTCAATAGACAACAACAAAATATTTTCATTTTTCTTCAATCAAAGCACATTTTTTAGAATTAAAGCGCTAAAAATAAATTTAAATAAACTCTTCATTAAAAAAAAGATGTTTTTTTAATTTCTAGTCAATAAAATACAATACCATAGAAGTGGATGGGTCTCCATCCCATCAGTTGTCTAACTCATTGCTGACACTGCATTGCGAAAAAAGTGTCTATCAATTTAACTTGATAAATTTTGATGCATATTTGTGTCCTATTTACATAAACTAACTAAAAGATAGTTTCAGAACATATTGGAATTCAGTTACAAAAAAAAATAAAAAGAATATTCAATTGAAAAAAGTATAAAAATTCATCTAAAACTTCAGAAGCAAATCCTTGTTTTAAAACTTGAGAAGCAGAGTCTTGATTTAAAACTTCAGAAGCAGAGTCTTGATTTAAAACTTCAGAAGCAGAGTCTTGATTTAAAACTTCAGAAGCAGAGTCTTGATTTAAAACTTCAGAAGCAGAGTCTTGATTTAAAACTTCAGAAGCAGAGTCTTGATTTAAAACTTCAAAAGCAGAGTCTTGATTTAAAACTTTAGAAGCAGAGTCTTGATTTAAAACTTCAGAAGCAGAGTCTTGATTTAAAACTTCAGAAGCAGAGTCTTGATTTAAAACTTCAGAAGCAGAGTCTTTGACAAAGACTGCTCTGAAATTTGTTTCTTAATTTATCAGGTCTTACTGTTGTTGATTGAAAAAAAGTCTGAATAAACTTTTGCCATAGGTAATTTTTCTCTTGTTTAGTCATATGTAACTAAAAAAATCAAAATATTAAAAAAATGTTAGAAAAATACTTGAAAATAAAAAACAAGCAAAAAAATTATATTTGTAAAAGTATACATAAAACAACTAACCAGAGTTATACAAAACATTTTTATCATAATCAATCTAATCATTCATATAATCATAAAATTTTTTAATGGTAAATGTGGTGACTCTTAAAGGACTATCCACAAATACCATTTGTTATCTGACTAAAAAAGTTAAAAAAAATTAACAAAAGAAAAAAGAAACGAGAAAATAAAAAGGTAAAACAAAAAAACAAAATTAAAAAAAAAAACATTCGAAAATGAAAAGTAATTAAAAAGGAATTAAAATAAAATTTGCTCCATTTTGGGAAAAAAGAAAAAATAATATATTTTAAATTTTATTATTTTGGAGAGATGATATGGGTTTGCTTGATATGATTTACTTTTTTATTTTAATATTGTTATTTTTTATAAAAACTCTATATTTTTATTAGAAAGTTTTTTGTTTTGTTTTGACAATCTGTCGCGATTGTCCAGAATCGTCTATTTCACAGACTAAGGGTTTTTACTTATTTACTTAGTTTTGGTGTCATATTGACTCTTGAATAACTTTTGAACCATTATTACATTTGACTTGAAATTTTCCATAGTGATTCCGCAAACATAAAAAAATAAAACACCAAAAAAAAAAATTAATGTATTGGGATTACCCAAAATTATTTATTTTACAGACTGAAGGTTTTACCTAACTTAATTAGTTTTGGTGTCATATTGACTTTTGCATAACCTTTGAACCATTATTGAATTTGACTTGTTATTTTCCATGGCGATCCACTTACTATCAGAAAATAAAATACCCAGTTTTTTTTTTAATCTGACAAGATTGACCAGAAACATCTATTTTACAGACTGATGATTTTCACTTATTTACTTAGTTTTAGTAAACAAAACTTGGGGTTATATTGTACTTACAACATGCAAATATAAATAAAGGAATCACGTAATCCAAATAGTACATCATTTTGAAATTATTGTATAATTTACAGATTGGTCAGTAAATTACTCTATAAGGAGTGCACAAACCAATTGGGCATATTGACTTTGAATATATTTGATATTTTTCAAAACGTTATTACATTAGACTCAAAGTTTTTTATAATGATCCAATTTTTTTTAATCTGACAAGATTGACCAGAAACATCTATTTTACAGACTGAGGGTTTTCACTTATTTACTTAGTTTTGGAAAACAAAATTTGGGGTTATATTATAATTACAACATGCAAATATAAATAAAGAAATCATGGAATCCAAATAGTACATCATTTTGAAATTATTGTATAATGTACAGACCGATCAGTAAATTACTGTGTAAGGTCATTAAAATCTAATAGAAGGAATTATTTAACAGGCAGAAGATTCATCAATAAAGTTAAAATTAAATTTTTTATTGAAAATTACTCAGCAAATATGTGTCCTAAAATTTGGAGTACTTACAACAGCAATAGGCAGGTATAACAGCAGAATCTCTACCCTAAAATGTTACAAAAGTATTATTAGAAACACAGATACACAATGTGTTGAAATATTTTGTTCGTTTGTTTAAAAATTAAAAAAATTTAAACTAAATGAGTATAACATAAGAAACTTACTCTTTAAGATTGTTTATGTGAACTATAGACAACGCCTAAGATAAAAAAATTAAAAAATATAAAAAAATGTTTTTATTCTAAAATTTATTTCTTGGCTTTTAGTGAATGTTTAGAAGTAACAAGTTTTAGTAATGAAACAAACTAATAATCATTTTTAACAATAGACACCAGCGAGAAAGTAAGCCAAGTTGTCTATCAACACAAAACATCACAACAATAACATCACAATCACCAAACATACAGACCCTGTGGCACTAAAACGCTTCCAAATTGCAATGATATTGATATTCCTATACTGATGAATAGCAACACTGTTACTATGTCTTCTAATTTACACCATCTTGAATTATCTCTTTGCACTAACATCTCATAAAAACCTTATCATCGTTTTAGCGTCCTTGTTTCCCTGCTTGCACAAGTCTCCAACATACACGGTCTTGAACATCTTTCCATAAATGTAACATTTTCAAATCATCTGAAACACACTCTTTAAAAGTTTTTCTGTTTCTACCTCTACCTTTTTCTCCTGAAAGTTTTAACTTTCTATATGCTGATAACCAGTCATCTGCATTAATATGCTGATAACCAGTCATCTGCATCATGCAAAATTAAATATATGCTGATAACCAGTCATTAACTATATGCTGATAACCAGTTATCTGCATCATGCGAAACTAATCTTTTTTTATATCAGTCGTCTGACTGATATAAAAAAAATTTAATTTCGATTTTCTTAAAAATAAGATCAACACCTACTTTTCGAACCAATTTTGTTTTGGCCTTATATTTACTTGAGGAATTATTGGAGTTTAATATAGTCACAAAATTTTTAAACATATTTTAAATTACACACTTAATATAATCCCACCTTTTACTAATCAATCAAATTAGAAACTAAAAATTTAGTGACTTTATTATCTTTTTCATTTTTATATGATATTTACAACAAAATTTAAAAGTATATAAATTTTTTTTTTTTAAATACTAAACTTTAGTGGTTTTATATATGCTTTACATTCACATTATTTACAAGTTGGTTCACAAAACATAGTATTTAAAAAAAGAATGGATAAGACATAATAGACTCATAAATATAAAAATCTCTACTTCCTAAGGAAAATAGTTTTTTTTAAGTCCTCTTTGGCTAAACAGTAGCAAAGTCCTGTTTTTGTTATTGATACTCAACTTTGTAAATAATGCGGACACCAGGAATCCAGCATTGGCTTTCCTTTGATGGCCATTTAAACGACTGTGAAGGACCATTAGGACACATAAATTTAACAAGCACATCTTTTTCTTCTATATTAATATCTTCAACGACTCCTATCCAACACTTTTGCTCAAAGGAAACACAGGCATGATCACCTGGTACTAGGTTTACAGTTGTTATTTGGATATTTCCAAAGTCATGAATTAAAGAAAATTCTTCATCATCACTGCATAGCTTAGTGACTACCTAACATTAGTAACATTTGCAATTATTCCGTTTTACTTATCAAACATGTTTTATTAAATGCATAGATAGCAAATGCAGAGGAAATAAAATAAAATAGAAATATTTTCGATAATGATTCTGCAAAAATCTAATATCTATTTGAATTTATCAATAAAAGTTATGCGTGTATTTTAAAATATGGTAAAAGGTATAATTAAAAAACAATAATTTACCTTTTGATGGCCAAGTGGTACAAACTGATAGTAACTACGTGTATTTTAATTAAATATAAAATTATATTAAAAATTATGACAAAATAAACTTCCTCATAATAAAATATTATTAATAATAATAATATAGTAAGTTAGATAGATAAATTTATAATCTAATGAGATGTTTGTTTATTTAAAGAAGGATTTTCCCATTTAATATGAAGTGCTTCTTTTATTTTTAATTTTTTAATGGTAGAGGCAGTATCCAAAATCTGAAAGCAGTCATAATTAGTTAGTGTATTACAATTAATGTATGAATTTAAATGTTAAAAAAAATAATAAATTAAAAGTTAAATTTAATTAAATTAATTATACCAATATCACGCAATACATTACGATCAAAATTTTATAAATAAGAATTTAAAATATATTACCATTTTATGCTAACTTCATTTATAGTATATTAGTAGAAAAACGTTTTTATGAATCTCGTTGCGTTTATTATTGTTTATAATTGAATGTTTTTGACGTATTTGATATACTTCTAAGTGCAATGATTCGAAAGCGCGTTCTTGTTTCCATTTTTTCTATGGGGGATGTAATGTTTTAGGCAGATGTGATATTTTATTACAGGTCGTTTGTAAATAGCGTACCTGGGTTGCCAGGTTTCTTATTGGCAACAAGCCAAAAATGAAACTAAAATAATGTATAATAAAACGAAAATAAACAAGACCAAAAAAAAGTATAACTTTTTGTTTTATGATTTGTTTATTATTTATATTTGAAGTATAATATTTCTTTTTCATGCAAAAACTTATTTGCTGTTATATAAAGGAAGAGGTTTTAAGTTGGGTCGCCTAACAATCTAGCCTAGACGTCCGATAAAAAGAGGACAGGGGCCATCCATAAAAGACGTCATCCAAATCGGGGGGTTCAAAATAGTAAAGATAAAAAAAGACAAAGGGGAGGGGTTGGGAAGTTGTTAGAAAAGGAAGTCACTTTATTGATTTTTTTTTTAAGTTTAATTAACATATTCTCTTACATTATCTTCATAAAAACACATGTAAACATGTGTTTTTATGAAGATAATGTAAGAGAATATGTTTAATTTTATTTTTCAAAGGTGTAGCTGCAGTTTCAAACATCATTGTGAGATCAAGTAAAAATATTTTTGGTCAAAATAGGTAGGGGTCAGGATTAATTGGCGCTCTTTTAAAGGGAAAGGGGTAGGGGAAAAGGACAACCGGTGACGTCCTTTTTGGATGACCCCACGTGTCCTTTTTTCTCTTTCGTCCTGTCTCCGATTGGCACGCTGATAACTTTTAATTTTAAATGTCCTGCATTTGCATTATTGGATATTTTTAACTTTGTGTTGTTTCGTTTTTTTAAAAACCCAAAAAACACAACCAATCGGGACCCGGTTGGTTTTTGTCTGGGAAATGGGGTTGGGTTTCAGATGGGTTTATACAGTGGGTTCGACAAGGGTTCTGATTGGTATAACCGATTTTCAATAATAGAAGCTTTTGTTTCACGCACGCCAAATTTATATTAAAAAGTATGAGGCAAACGCAGTGTTTTGTAAACTTAAAAGTTGAAATTAAGAGATATCTTTCCTGGTATTTTTTAAGTAAATACAGAAAAATTGCCGCTCAAGTAAATAAGTTTAGTGCTGATGTAAAAACTGATATAGTAAAAAATTATGAAGAAAATAGTACTGTTATGTAACTTTTAAGACTTAGTTCAAGTACACACTATATAGAGTCTTTACTTGGTACTTGACTACTTGATACTTAAACTTGACTTGGTACTTGACTTTCTACCTGAGACTTGATCATAGTCACCAGCAGTCTAAGGTATTATTTCGATTAAACTTGATCAAATTGATATCAGGTTTCTCATTATTATAACAAGGGGGGCCTAGAGCCTTAAGAACGCCTGTAGCAGCAATACTAATTATTGCCCCTATTTTTTATATCTTTATATATTATCAATTAAAGACCTTTTTTTAAGGTACTCTTTGGCACCCTTTGCATTTCAGACTTTGGGACAAAACGTACCTTTCTCCTTCCCCACTCTCAGCGCCCCTGATAATAACACCTTTTAAAATAATTGCTTAAGCAGTTTAAATTGAGTAAAAATTCACTAATTAAATGTAATAATTTTTTTTTCCAAAAAGAGTTTTAGAATTAATTAAGTATATTAAATTTTTCTATAAAAACAATGATTTATAATATTGTATACAACTGAGTATTATTGTTTTGTATTTGTTGGCATGACAATAAATTTTTTTTTCATTTTTAGCAACTTTTGCGCCGACCAATAACATGGTACTTTTGTGGTTACTTGCTAGTTTTAAGCAACCTATTTTATACGTAAAGTAATTGTTTAAAAAGATGCATGCTCATACTTTATACATAAACCATATGCGTTAACCGCTCCTAAAATTAATTTTTAAACCGTTAACATACTTAGGGTCCGTTCTTAAATTTCGTGGGGTAATAAACTTTGTAACAGGCGAAGGCTTTATTAGAATATTTATTACGTCAATGCTTTCAATTGTAGAATATTTATTACGTCAATGCTTTCAAAACTTGAACAATTTGTTCAAGTTTTAAATTATTTGCTCTAAATTATAGCAAGGTTATTATTACGAATATTTTCAGTAGAGTGGCATTACTAAACTTGGAGGAGTTTTTGAAAAAAAAATACAAGTAATAAATATAAAGATAAAGAAAAATAAAATCAACACAAAATTGAAAAGCGGAAAAAAAGACAAAAGAAAGAGAAAGGAACAACTTAATTCAAAAATAAGAGTAAAGTGAGACAAGATAACGCCCATTTGATTTGCCTTTTCTTTTTCGAGATATCGAGGTAATGCTCTTAAGTTATTTAGATAATAAATTTGGTTGTTAAATCTGATTTTATTTTCAAACATGTCTCAACCGTTAAATTGTTAGAGCATAATCTTAAAAATAACGATGTTTATCAAAGGAAAACATATATCCATTGCAAGAAAATATTTTTGTTGGTAAAGAATCGTTTATAAAGCTGCTTTATAAATGATTATGGTGCTGCATAAAGAAACTGATTCTTTTTCATCACGCGTAACTACTGACATATGTCGCGTAAATATATCACAATTATATTTGATTGAAGAATTTTGTTATTAATCTTATTATTATTTTTATAATTAATGTAATTAACACTAATGATAGAATTCTTCGATCAAATGTAATTGTATATTTCAAACTTAAAAACGTATAACCTAAAGGACCATCAATGAAGGACGTGGAAATGTCGAGATAATAAGTACAAAAAAGAGAAAACAAGGAAGGGGGGGTATCTGAAAAGGACGTCACCTTTTTTGTTTGAATTTTAATAACATGGAAAACTACATAAACATCTGTTTTTATGAAGTTATTGTTAGAGTACTGTACTAAATATTAATTAGGCAGCCGTGCAGCGCAGTGGAACGGCGTTTGCATCAGACACATGATAGTTAGGATTCGAAACCCACCTCTGGGCAATTTTTTTAACATTGCGATGTATACCGTAACGTATCAACCATTTTTTTTTAATTTTTTTTTTATTCTTTATTACAATTATTATTACAATTTCTATTATAACTTTATGTGAATAATCATAAGACATAAAAAAGAAATGAATAATATTTACAATAAAGATTTCGTTAACAATAGAAATATAACAATAAATATAATAATAAAAATTAGGAATAAAGAATGCGGAAACTCAAAGAAGTCCTTGAGGTCTTGTCGTAGAGAACCGCTGGAATCAAAACGCTTTAAATTAATTCATTTTTATTGATTTTTTGTTAATGTCTATTTGCTTTTGAATTGGATCTGTTTCGATAAATAATTATATAAACCGTTGCAAGGAATGGTTAAAAATAATTAATATACTTCAGTATATTTAATGATGTATTTGATGAAGGCATAGTGTGTAGGTGATGTTAATATAAATCGAATAGATTAAAAAAAATAATAATTGAATTGAATATATCTTGAATAAATTTTTTTTTTTTTTTGAATATACATAGATTGCAAGCACACACACACCCATACTAACAGCACATATGCACCCATATATATACCAGTATACATACATAAATACATACATACACAGATACACATACACATTTATACACAATTTTTTTTTTTTTAATTTTATTTATTTATTTTTTTTTTAATTTCTTCTTTTTTTTTTTTAATTTTTACAAAACCGTGTTATAAAAACCGTAATAAAATTTTTAGTTTTTTGTTTTTTTAAATACTAAATAAAAAATGAAAAAAAAAATGAAAATTTATACATACTAGCAATATAAAATATAAAGCAATATACAATACGAACTCAAATAATAAATATTTATACATCTATTCATAGCAATCAGTTTCAGTACAATCTCGATGTAACTATATACTTAGGTAAACTTAGTTTTAATAATACACTAGTATTATAGAAAAACGTTCTCCATAGAAAGAATTAGATTTTTAAGCTTAGTTTTGAAAATAGAAAAAGAGGAAAGTAAATCAAAATTTTGCAAAATAACTTTATTCCAAAGATTAGATACACGATAATCAATACAAAGCTGATTAAACTTGGTTCGACATAAAACTTGATTTAGCAAATTATTATTTCTCAGTGCACACTTATTGTCTGGTTTCATAGTAAAAATATTTTTAAAAACGTCAGGAGATAAGTTATTTTTCCACATATATACAAAACAGAGTATTATATAAATTCACTTCATAAATATTAAGTATTCTCATTTCGTTAAATAAAGGTTTTGAATGAGTAAAACGATCGGAAAAATTAATAAAAGACGTTTCAACTTATTCTTTCCAGCACTTCCTGATGCAATATTTGCATAATTTATATAATTATGGATAAACGAATGATAGAGTTGGGTCAAGCTTTTTTTATTTAGATAATCTCTAGATTTATATAAAATTCCAATATTTTTAGATATCTTGGTACATACTTGATCAATATGCTGTTTCCATGTAATTGCTCATCAAGATAAACTCCTAAAAACTTTATGACAGAGTCCTTCTTAATCTCAATTTGGCTGATAAATATTTTAGGCAGATTTATAGGTAGGTAACGTTTTTTTTGAAGCGGGTGGACAATAATCCATTTTTTTTTAAATTAGTGTTAAGAGTTAATTTTTTACACTTGAACCAGCTAGATATTTTCTTAAGTTCGTCATTCATATTACAAAACAGTTTGGAGATGTCAGTATCAGAAAGGAATAGGTTATTATCATCAGCAAACATAATGCTAAGTAGATTTGAAGCTTAACTTAAGTCATTAATGTAAATCAAGAATAAGAGGGGTCCTAATATAGAGCCTTGAGGAACACCGCAAGATATATCAAATAAATAATTTTATACCATAATTTTTAAGCTTATGCAGTAAGATTGTGTGATCTACTGTATTAAAAGCCTTAGATAGGTCAATAAAGATACCTAGTGTGTATTGGGAACTTTCAAAGGATTTTGAAATTTCGCGTACAAATTGAATGATTCCATGTTCCGTGGAGTTGTGCTTTTTAAAGCCAAATTGATTGTTTTAAAAACAAATTTTAAGAATATTATGAGCAAATTGTAAAAATGGCATAAATGTAAACTAAATTAAAAAAATAAAACAATAAATAAAAAGTTCAATATAATTTGAAAATTTTATTAAACCTTTAATTAAAAAAAAGTTAGCAACTTTAAAAAAAAAAAAATTATAAATCTATCTATAGATAAATAAACAAGTTTTTCAACTTTGGTTGATTTTGGAAGTTTTTCAAATTATTTCTTCTGTCACTACATATTTTCAAGCTCTAGAAAACACTCGTTCAACGCATGGGGAAAGCTGCTGGAAACGCTAATGTTCTCCTGATGAAGCGAGAAAGTTTAGGACGCTTGAATGATTGGTTCTTCCAATAACAAAGTGTATCCCCATTATTGGCAATCGATCTTGTGTCAAATAGCTTTTTAATTCTGACTTAATCTTTTTTATAAAAAAGGTTATTAATTTAAACAATATATTAAACAATCTATTTAGTTTAATGGTTTACAATTAATAAGACATTCTACAATCCATTTAATTCTAAGATTATTGATATATAAGATAATCTATTTACTCGTGTGAAATCTAAAAACATCGCGAGCAACGTAATCTTAAGGCAAAAAACAATTCTAGTAACTTGTCTAATTTTCTACCATTTTATATATTATTTTTATTAACGCATCGTTAATTGCTAAAGTAAATATTTGATCAATTTAATCGATTAAACAACTAATCGCGTTTGACTAACCAAACACGAAGTGTTGTTCAGCAAAAGCGATTAAGCGACTAATCGTTAAACAAAACATCGCCGCTCCCTGTTTTTTCACATTATTTCATCAGTTTTGCCATTAAAAAAAAAAAGGCTTAAAAGTTTTTATATCCCTGTTTTTTTACATTATTTCATCAGTTTTTTCATTAAAAAAAAAAGGCTTAAAAGTCTTTATATCCAGGAACTATGCCCTTTTCATTTGTTAATTTTTCAAAATTTACTTCGAAATAAAAAGAGGATAAAAGTAACACTTTCCAAAAGTGAAATTCCCGCCGAAGTTGAACAAACTTCGAAATGCGCAGTGCTGAAATTCAAAAAATCAAAAAGGAATTTTCAAACAAATTCAAGAAGAAAAAATTTTGGAAGTAAAAATCAACGAATATAACTTTTTAATTTTTTTATTGTACATTGTAACTTACATTGGGTGTTAAATAGTATTAATTGCATCTTTTTATTCGTTCAATTCAAAACTACAGTTTTGAAATGATTTAGCATTTCCAGTACAAAAAAAAGTTGTAAATCCTAATTCACTTCTAAGCCCTTGGATGACCAAAGGTTTATACATATCATCAAAGAGAAAACAAAGACTTTATGAAAAATATTTAAAACATAAAACATATAAAAATGAAATATAATACAAAAATTATAAAAACACGTTTGAAAAAACAAAGAAACATGCAAAAAAATATTATCATGCAAGGTAGTTGGAAAAAACACGTGGAAACACACAAAAGACGTGGAACGTGATTAAGCAGATAATCGGTAAAAATAAATATCCAAAAAATAATTTCCCACAAAAACTATTAGTTAACGGGAAAATAATTTATAATAAAGAAGTCATAGTTAAAAAGCTCAATAAATTTTTTCTTGATATTGGCCCAACTTTAGCTGATAAAATTCCAAAAAACACCTCAAACTTTGAATCTTATAAGAAATCAATCAATACATCTATGAAAGAAGTAAAGTTAAACATAAATGAGTTGCGAAATGCATTCAGCTGTCTAAAAAGTAATAAATGCGCTGGCATAGATAATATTAACGTGAATGTTGTTAAAGCAGTGTTTGATATTATTGAACCGTCACTGTTTTACATTTTTAACCTTTCACTAGAATCCGGTATTGTTCCGGAGAAATTAAAAATTGCTAAGATCATACCTATTTTTAAATCTGGCGATGACACGATTATGTCTAATTATAGACCTATTTCTGTCTTACCATGTTTCTCAAAATTGTTAGAACGAATTATGTATGATAGACTTAATACTTATTTAACTGAGAACAATATAATGTGTAACAAACAATTTGGGTTCAAAAAGAATCATTCAACTGATCATGCGGTAGTCAATCTAATAAATTATATATCCAATGGGTTCAATAATGATTGCTATACATTAGGAGTTTTTATTGATTTTTCAAAAGCATTTGACACTGTAAACCACGATATTCTTTTAAAAAAACTAGAACTGTATGGAATACTTAATAATAACTTACTATGGTTTAAAAGTTACCTGTCAAACAGAAAACGATGCATATTATATACAGCAAATGAAACTGAAAATCATATAATAACTTGTGGTGTTCCCCAGGGATCAATCCTAGGGCCGCTCTTATTCCTACTCTATAATAATGTTTTATACTTAGCATCTAAAGTTTTAAATGTTATTTTGTTTGCTGATGATTCGAATTTTTTTTACTCACACAATAATATAAAAGAACTGTTTAGACGAAGAATTACTAAAAATAACGAAGAACTATTAAAAATAAATGACTGGATTACAAATAATAAACTTTCATTAAATGGTGAGAAAACTAAATTTATCTTGTTCCACAAATCTCGTAGGGGAGATAAACTTTCTCTAAAATTACCCAATCTCTTTATGAATAAAACAATTATTAAAAAAGAGTCAACTGTTAACTTTCTAGGAGTGATTATAGATGAAAATTTATCATGGAAATATCATATTAAATTTATTGAAAACAAAATCTCCAAAAAAATTTCAATGTTGTATAAAATTAAACCATTTCTAAATATTGAGTCTTTTAAAATTATATATTTTTCATTTATTTATAGTTGTCTTTCTTATTGCAATATTGCATGGGGAAGTACTAATTATGGGAAACTTAAAAAAATCTATAGCAAGCAAAAACATGCATGTAGGATTATATTTGGCGTTAACAGAACTGTTAATGGTGAATCTCTTCTTAGCGAACTTAATGCACTTAATGTTTATAAAATTAATATATACCAAGTTATGCTTCTAATGTTTAAATCAAAACATGGTTTGTCTCCTAATATATTTCACTCTAACTTCACTGAAATTACTTATAAATACCCCACAAAATTTTGAGTTGATATGTTTGTTTTTCCAAGATCTTATTTAAAACTCAGCTCATTTCAAATTCAATACCGTGGACCATTTATATGAAAAAGTTTTTTGAAAAATATTATTAAAAATAAAACTCTTCTAAACTTCTCCCTAGAACAACTCAAAAACGAACCTAAACGTTTTCTATTAGAAAAAAACTTCGATTTTAAAAATTTCTTTTAAAAATAGTACCTATAATAATTAAACTGAAAAAGTCTTCACGACTCTCTTATTTGTGTCTTGATTTATTTCTTATCTATAAATAATAATATATATATATATATATATATATATATATATATATATATATATATATATATATATATATATATATATATATATATATATCTATATATATATATATATATATATATCTATATATATCTATCTATATATATATATATATATATATATATATATATATATATATATATATATATATATATATATATATATATATATATATATATATATAAATATATATATATATATATATATATATATATATATATATATATATATATATATATATATATATATATATGTATATATATATATATATATATATATATATATATATATATATATATATATATATATATATATATATATATATATAACTAAAAAAAATGTTTATTTATATATCTTATTATACGATTTACTACTTGTAATATATTGTGTTGTATTTTGTAATTTTTAACTTGTTACATAAAGGCAACAATGTAAACGGGGCTTGGCGATAAAACAATATACGTCTTCTTCTTGCTTCGGCCATATTTTATATATGTACGACCTTTCTTATTGTAAATTTTATCAAACGGCAAAGAAAAAAAAAAAAAATAATAATAATAATAATAGTTTGTTGTTAAGCGAAATAAAGGTATCTATAGCAACGAAATAAAAAAATATACCTTCATAAAAAGCGCAGACATCATATAAGTACTCATGCCAATTTTAGTGAATATAGCTCCAATATTAAATTAGTTATGAACTTTGTCCAGTAATAGTGAATTCTGGCGCACTGCGCAATGTAATAAACAGTGCGAAATATGCGGTAGGTAGTTTCGTGCTGACTGATCTGCATTTTCGAACTTTACATCTCTATGGTGTTTTTTTTTGACTGAGAAATAATTTTACAAGCTTTTTTGTGTGCAACTGATAGTTTATGGCTTGAAAGCTTTATCCTCATTGATTGTTGTTTTTTTTCTTTTGTTTCGCCATACTCTTTATAATTGCCAAGCGTCCACTCTCTAGCCAATTTTATTCCTTAAGATTTTTCGGCACCTTAATTTTTTGCTGACTTACAAACAGATAAACCAAGACCTGTTAATGAAACTGTCAATCAGTCAAATGTTTTAAATTTCTCCTTCCACTGTAAATGAGACCAGTAATCTAAAAAAATACCATCACATCGAGGAAAGGATTGGCAAGTTTCAATACTTGAAAAATCTGTCACTTCTTTAATTATTTCAGTTATTTTCCAAATTACTTTTAGAACTATCACTTCTTAACTTTCTTTTCCTTCTGCTTGCTAGCCATTTATCCATATTTATAATAAGTAATTTTTTTTTTTAAGTTATAACATTTAATGTTGAGTAAATCTATTGTGTACTATATTTTATTTCATCAAAAAAAAAACTCTAATGATACTTTAACGAAAAAAAAAGACAATGCTGCTTTTTGTTGCTTGGTAACTTTTTATTTAAAATACAAGAGAAAAGACGCAATGTTTTTTAATTATCGATTTAGTTTTTGAACTTTTTACCGCAAATTTTTAAATAACACCTGAGATTTTAGTTCATTTAAATTCGCATAATGCCGCAAACTTTAAAATTGTTTTTACAAGTTTATTTATAGAAGGAAAATAAAATAACATTTTCAATAGTTTATTATGTATCGGGATGGTATCCCACCCCAAAATATGCATTAGAAAAGGTAGTCGCATGGTTTTCAAAATTTAAAAAGGTAACGGGACGGTATCCCGCCCCACCCCGCCTCACTTCGAGCACTGTATATATATATATATATATATATATATATATATATATATATATATATATATATATATATATATATATATATATATATATATATATATATATATAATACAAAAAAATTGGTTCAAAAATAAAAAATAAATGCATTAAAATAATGTTCACAGCAGCTAAAAACAAAAGTAGCACCAAGTTATAGAACCAGAACTATAAAAAGTACAAAACAATATCAAAACACTAGTATTTTGTTGAACCGCCCTTGTTCGCAATGACAGCTGCCAAACGTTTCTTCATTGAAATAGCATAGTTCAAGCACACTTCATGGGTTGTTTCTGTGACCTACACTTTTTTAATAACTTTTATTAACAAGTCGGTAAGGCTTCCAGCTTCATCTGACCAGAGAACTTTCATCCAATTTTCCTCTGTCCAATCTTGATATTTCAGAGCAAACTTTAATCTTTTTTTTTTCATTTCTGGTGTAAATCTTGGTTTTTTTGTTGGACACTAGGACTTGAGGCCACATTCTATTAACCTATTTCTTATAGTTCTGGACGAAACATTTACATTGCTGACATCGATGAGCATTTTCCGAACAGTTGCTGAACTAATAAATGGATTGTTCGTAACTATTCAACAAATGCTTCGATTTTTTCTTGGGGTGGTCTTCTTTTGCCGCTCTGTTGTCTGCTTGTCAGTGAACAATTTTTTTTCATTGAAACGTTTTATTGCACTGTTTACAACAGTTTTAGAAGTCTTTAACAATGCTGCAACCTCTCTTTCGCTTCGCCCAGCTCGGCTGTACGCGACAATCTGTGCCCGTTTTGTTGGTGACAAATTCTTTGCTTTGCCCATTTCTTATGCAATCTTAAAAACAAGAACAAGGTGCGTTTTTAAACAGAAATAATACGAAAGAAGGAAAAAACAGACAAATTTTAATTTATAATACATACTATTTTCTTTAGTATTACGCTCTTTAACATTTACACACACAAGCTCGTGATTTACAATAAAATAATGTAACTATAAAAAAAATTATTTAAAATTGTTTATATAACTCAATTCTTTTGCTTAATCGAAATATGCTTTAATTCATTATGTTGCTAAGAGCAACAAATAGCTCGGCAAAAGAGACGAATAATTAAGCAATTTAAGAAGTATAAGCAGTTTTCTAATACAAAATCACTTTAAAATAGCATTAAATATTACACAAAAATTTCATCTTCTTATCTAGATAAAAATGGTTTCCGCAACCTATTAGTTACAGAAATCGACCAGGAAATTGTGTTAACTAGCTATGGGAAATTGTGTTAACTAGCTATGGTTGCCAAATAAAAATTTATACACGCTCATTTTTATTTCAGGCAACAAAGTATAGAATTTATACGTGGTGGTCTAATTTATACGTGGTGGTCTTTCAAAATATTTTATTTACAATTAAAACTCTGGTAAATAAATTTAAAAACTGAAGACAATACAGAAAAAAAATTAACGGACAAATAAACTTGTTACAAAACAATATAAAATTATATTAAAAATTATGACAAAATAAACTTCCTCATAATAAAATATTATTAATAATAGGGGAGAGCGGGGTTGGTTGTCACGCGGGTTGGTTGTCACAAAGTTTATTACAAGAAATGTAAATAAGATATAGAAATTTCAAATTATACAACGGAAATGTTATATAAAAAAAACATTTTTACAGTAATTTTTATCTTTTCTTAGCGTGCAGAAGAAAAGTTATTCGTTTTTATAGGTTTTTGATATGAAAAAGTAAAATTTCGCCTACTCAGAAATTTTCTTTTACCAAACGAAAATTATTTTATTGTGTTTTGAATGTAGATTTATAAAGTACTTTATTCATTTGAGTAACTTAATCCGTAAAAAAATATCATGAAATTCTCACGCTTTTAGGTAAATGTACAGGTGTCCAGTAACTTACTCAGAAGGGGTTGCTTGTCACAAATTATATGGGGATGGTTGTCACACTTGCCTCGACTCCATGCGCTGCAAATTAAACGCCGCTTGCAGAATATTTAGTGGCTTTGTTTATTTTCCGCATTATTGAGGAATATTTTAATGTTTAAGATATTCTTTAAAAATCTAAAGTCAAAGTGTTATATTTGTTTAACTAAATATCTGTAATCTAAATTATTTTTATTTCAACGTGCATAACTTTAGATTCCGATCCAATGTTTAGTATAATTATAGAAAAAGGATTGCAGAAGTTCAACTGTTTATTGTTTTGTTTACAAACTAAACAACTAGCTGTTGTTTAGTTTGTAAAACTGTCTGTTGTTTTGTTTGTGCATTGTTTATATTTAGTGGGTTTATGTATATATATATATATATATATATATATATATATATATATATATATATATATATATATATATATATATATATATATATATATATATATACATACATATATATATATATATATATATATATATATATATATATATATATATATATATATATATATATATATATATATATATATATATATATATATATATATATATATATATATATATATATATATACATATATATATACATATATATATATATATATATATATTATATATATATATATATATATATATATATATATATATATATATGTGTATATATATATATATATATATATATATATATATATATATGTATATATATATATATATATATATATATATATATATATATATATATATATATATATATATATATATATATATATATATATATATATATATATATATATATTAATGTTTTGTTTACATTATTTGCAAATGTTTTTATTTGCTTAGTAATAAACATGGTACGAAATTTTAAAAGAAAAACTAATAGAGGTTATACTTCTGGAGATGTCATAATGTGTGCTGTTAAAGATGTAAAGATTAATAACATTTCTATTAGATCAGCAGCAAAAAACCATGGCATTAATTACAGAACATTAGCACGTTATTGTAAAAAAATTATTATTACTAACCCATCACATGGTTCTATAGCAGATCTAATTGACAAAATTGAAAACCCCACCTCCCTGAATGTTATAGGATACAAAAGTCGATTGATATTGCCAGAAAAAGTAGAAAAAGAACTGGTCACCTACCTGTTGCGAGCAGCAGATATATATTTTGGTTTAACTCCTACCGAAGTAAAAAAGCTTGCTTTCCAGCTAGCAATTAAAAATAATATGAAGGTTCCTAATTCTTGGGTTGTAAAGGAACAAGCTGGTAAGGATTGGTTTACAGGATTTATAAAGCGCCATTCAAATATTTCCATTAGGCAACCTGAAGCTACTAGTTTAAGTCGAGCGACAAGTTTCAATAAGCAGAATGTTGCATCATTTTTTAGCAATTTGCAGCACTGTATGCAAAAATACTCGTTCTCACCAAATGACATTTGGAACATGGACGAAACTGCTGTAACTACTGTACAGCAACCTAAAAAGGTTATTGCGAAAAAAGGATTAAAACAAGTAGGAGCCATCACGTCAGCTGAAAGAGGAACTCTTGTAACATTAGCATGCACAATAAATGCTATTGGAAATAGTATTCCACCCTTTTTTATTTTTCCTCGTAAAAACTTTAAAGATCATTTCCTAATCAGTGCACCAACAGGAAGTGCAGGAGATGCAAATCCAAGTGGTTGGATGAAAGAAGAAAACTTTGTAAAATATCTAAAACATTTTGTAGGCAATACAAAATGTACTAAAGAAAAGCCTTGTTTATTGTTGCTTGACAATCACGAAACTCATCTTAGTATTGAAGGATTAGATTTGGCAAAAAATAATGGAATAGTAATGCTTACCTTCCCACCACATTGCACACATAAATTGCAGCCCTTGGATAAAGCAGTTTATGGTCCTCTCAAAAACTACATAAATACTGCTATGACATCATGGTTAGTAATGAATCCTGGAAAAACTGTTACAATATATGATATTCCAAAAATAGTAAACATTGCATTTCCAAAGGCTGTATCTCCCCACAATATTTTAAGTGGTTTCTCTGCAACAGGTATTTACCCGTTAAATCCTGATGTGTTTACTGAAATTGATTACTGTCCTAACTATGTAACTGATCGTCCTGACCCACCTTGTTCACAGGCTGATTCAAATAAAAAAGACTGTGAATCTTATTCAATGCAACCAGAACCATCAAATAAAAGATTTAAAGAATCTATTCAGATACCAGGTAATCAGGTAGACATAACAATAGAAGATCCAGTTGTATTAAATAAAACCCCTAATCAGAACCCAATCACAACATTAGGTTTTAACAATTCAATCATACCACCTGAGAGTATTAGGCCTCTGCCTAAAGCAGGTCCGAGGTTAGCATCAAAAAGAGGTAGGAAAAAGCGGTCAACTATGATTCTTACTAACACGCCTGTCAAAGCATGGCTTGCTAATTATAAAAAGAAGAAAACTAATAAAAAAAATTTACTAATGGAAGTAAAAAAGAATTAATAAAAGCAAATCTTGCTACGAAAAAACCTTCTATAGTCTTAAATTCATCTGAAGATAAAGAGTATCTGTGCATCTATTGTTTTGAATCATTTTCCAACAGCCGATCAAGAGAACAGTGGATTCAATGTCAGGTTTGCCAAAAATGGGCTCATGAAGAATGCACACCAGGCTTACAACAGTTTATTTGTGAATTGTGTTCTTTATCCAATAATTTTTAAAAAACCAAACCTAAAAACATTTATAGTGATAAACTAAATTTGTTAATTGTGTTATATTTAAAATATATATATTTCAGTTTATAGTATTTTATTTTTGTTTTTCTTAGTAAAACATAAACGAAATTAATTTGTACTCGTTTTACATTAAATTCTTATCTAAACTTGTCAAAATCCAAATGTGACAATCAACCCCGCACCATGTGACAACCTACCCCGTGAGCGGGGCTAGTTGTCACACAGAAGTGGTTTTTGAAAAATGATTTTACAGCAATAAATATTTCACTCAATGTCATAAAAATATTATAATAGTTACTGGAAATAGTTAAATTAGCTTTGTGCAAAGTTTGGCATTGATTGGATGAAAATTAAAAGCTGAGCAGCCTAAAATGTAAAAAGTGTGACAACCAACCCCGCTCTCCCCTAATAATATAGTAAGTTTATAATCTAATGAGATGTTTGTTTATTTAAAGAAGGATTTTCCCATTTAATATGAAGTGCTTCTTTTATTTTTAATTTTTTAATGGTAGAGGCAGTATCCAAAATCTGAAAGCAGTCATAATTAGTTAGTGTATTACAATTAATGTATGAATTTAAATGTTAAAAAAAATAATAAATTAAAAATTTAATTTAATTAAATTAATTATACCAATATCACGCAATACATTACGATCAAAATTTTATAAATAAGAATTTAAAATATATTACCATTTTATGCTAACTTCATTTATAGTATATTAGTAGAAAAACGTTTTTATGAATCTCGTTGCGTTTATTATTGTTTATAATTGAATGTTTTTGACGTATTTGATATACTTCTAAGTGCAATGATTCGAAAGCGCGTTCTTGTTTCCATTTTTTCTATGGGGGATGTAATGTTTTAGGCAGATGTGATATTTCATTACAGGTCGTTTGTAAATAGCGTACCTGGGTTGCCAGGTTTCTTATTGGCAACAAGCCAAAAATGAAACTAAAATAATGTATAATAAAACGAAAATAAACAACACCAAAAAAAAGTATAATTTTTTGTTTTATGAATTGTTTATTATTTATATTTGAAGTATAATATTTCTTTTTCATGCAAAAACTTATTTGCTGTTATATAAAGGAAGAGGTTTTAAGTTGTATTAGCAGTATCCAATTGTTCTTCAAGAGCGGTTCTCACCAAATTTAAATCTTCTGATGAAATATATATGAAATTTATGCCTTCAATGTTTTCATTACAATATTTATACATTGTTTGTGGAGATAAAATATGATTACCCATATCTCTTTGCAAACTTGCTAGTGTTGCCAGACGTTTGACTGTACCACCTATCCCATCACAGGGTTGCTTACCGTGACTAGTTGCAAAAACGTTCTATTTAGCTGTAAAACCAAAATCTTCACAATAGAAACAAAGATTTAACATATTTTTGCAATTCTTATATTGACCTGCACATTTAAAACTGAAAAGTATTTAATATTTTTTATTTGAGGCAAATTTGTTTTTATATCATTGCAAACAACCTCAAAATTTTATAAACCATGTTTACATCATGGATCATATAATCCAAAATAATACAATAAGATTTGTGCTTGAGACTGCATTCTTTTTTGAAATAAATAATCACTGGATGAAGTGTACATTGTAAATTTGTCCAATGAAAGCTTTGCACTTCATTTTTCTGAAATCACCCAGAAATAATGCTGTTACCTCATTCATATCTTCCTTTCTTGATCTCAGGTATAATGCTTGACTCTTTGCTAAATACGAATGTGGTGCAAGTTTTTCCAGTTTTTTACATACTAGTTCAATGTATTCAAACACTGGCTCTTTATTATGTGTCAAGTTTGACCAATCTGTTGTTGTCCATGGATCAAATTCAATCTCATCATCATCTTCAATTTCTCCAAGTATATTATAAAGTTTTTAAACCAATGCATTCATAGTTGCTTGGCATTTTTCACATTTCCTCATCATACAGTCTTTATTAGTTATATCACAGACAATATAAGGTAACAATTCTTTGTATGTCACACCAAGAGGGTGTAAAAGCAGTTTCATATTCTGATGAATAGCACAGACGCATACAGAATGTATTCCTGAGGCACCAACAGTAATACACCATTAAGGTTGCAAGTTGCAAAACCTTGAAAATCTTATTTTCATTTCTGAGTTTTTGGTTTTAAAGGCAACAAACAATTCCTTTAAATTACATAAGAGCAAACGTTTTTGCATGTGGACATTTTTCTTTATGCTTACATAGTCCTTTTTACCAGGCATTATACAGCTATGTTCATCGTCTTTGTAAAAGTTCTTGACGAGTTGAACTGTTACATCAGGAAGAGGTTTTCCTAATTTAGGATTAGGCATGGTTAAAATACCTTTTTTCAATGTTAACTTAGGTGCAGTTCGAGCTACATAGTTTGTTACATGCAATGTTTCAGATACCTTTTTTATTGACCAGTCTGTTGAAGTAAGTGTCGCAAGTTACACTTTTTTTGATGTTGATGTAGACTCTGAAATTTTGTTAGTTAACAATACCATCATGATATCAAACAAGTTTGTTTTTTCCATATACTTATTATTAAATTTGACTGTTCTCCAAAACTTTCTTTTGATATATTAAGGGAAATGGCTACCTTTTTTTTAATGGAGGTTGATAATGCTGTCAATTAGTTGCATGCAAAGTGTGTATCTACACTTTCTTTTTTATTTTGAATAGACCTTTCATTAACAATATCAAAATCTTCATCATTTTTATTTTCACTAATACTTTTTGATAAACATGTCATAACTTTACTTCGACAGGTTGGACACGGTTTTTTTCCAGATATAAGATTTAAACCTATGGTTTCTGCTTCTAACACAGTATGCATTGTAATCACACGTAGAGATGCTTAAATAGAAAGTAGTTACATTACTTAAATAACATTAATTATATATATTATGTAATTATATTTCTATACACTTTTGTTATATTAATAACTATGAAACATTGAACAAATCTTATTACCAAAAAAAATTTATATGACTTATTAACAATGATATTACTTAATGAAATATAAATATTAAGTTTTTATCTTTACACACTTTTTGGTGACTCAGAAATAGATTACAGCAACTTTTCTGATTACCCTCATATCTTACAACAAACATATTATGATGGTGTGTGCATATATTAGTAATTTGTTCTTGTTTCAGATATGTTCGTTTTTCAAGTAGCTTACGATCATTGCTTTCAGTATCTTCAATCAGATTTTTTTATGAGTATATGATTGTTTAAAACAAGCTCCATAATTGTTTGCAAAGCAGCAATTAATTTTGTTATCCATATAAAAATATAATGAGGAATCTCTGTCTAAACACTGAATACAAAAAATCTTAAATAATCTTATTGTCCCTAACAAGAAAAGGACACTTGAACACAAACAATATCATATCAATATGTATTTATAAAGAACATATTGCTTAAACAAGTAGCTATTAGTTTGATAGACATATTTTAAATGCCTAATCTACTAATTATTGTCCATTTACTACTTACAAAAAGTTGTGTAAAAGCAAAAGATAACTAAATATAATTTTATTTAGTTATGTAACTTAACATGGTAATGTTAATTAGACATTATGATATCATTTTATTACTTTTTTTTATTGATGATAATGTTTTATTACAACAAAACAATCAACAACAAAAGTTACATAATATTGTTAAATTTAATGGCATGATATTTTGTTATGAAAATGATATTATTAATGTGTAATGAAAGTAAAAAGAAACAAATTTATAAAATGTTCAACTATATTTTGTAATAACTTTGTAATTTTTTTACAAAGCTATTACAAAACAAAAATAATTGTATTTGTATTCGAAATATATTTGCCAATTTTTTTTCTTTGCAAAATATCTTTAGAAAAATTGAAACACCAAAACATCAATAACTCCTAGATAAAACATAAGGCCAAATAAAAATTGGTTCGCAAAGTAGATATATGTTTAATATTTAAAATAAGAAAAACCAAAACTTTTTTCATCAGTCAGATTTTTTCTAGAACTATAGTTGTCAATGGCCTTTTTTATTGTCATTAACAAGTGCGTTTTGTGGATTTAAAAATAAACTATATTTTATTGTTTTGAGAGATATAAGTTTATGATTTTCAGATTCAGCAGGTTTTAAACTCCTTTGGTACAAAGTTATAGCTTCGAAACATTTCTACAAGTTTGTTAAAAGGGTAATGGTAAATTGACATATTTCCGGCTTTATTCCCCCCCTTCTTTCAGTCAAAAAATAACTAACTTCAAGTTGCTGTAAATCTTAAAGTGTTGAGAATTTTTTGAAAAATTTTTACAGTCTATCCTAACTTATGTCTCTAATCATTTGTGCCAAGTTTCAGCGAATTTGGTGATGCAGGGTGCAACCTCTTGTTTTTTGAGAAATTTTGCACTTAATTTAAATTGTGCTTTTAAAGGAAATTCCTTTTTAGACAGAATATTTTAAATTATGAATATAAAAAGCTTATGTTATATTTCTTGTTTAAAAACATTCATAAGAAATGTTTTTAAACGAGTATTAAAACAAACATCAACATAAGGTTTTTACATTCAAAATTTAAAATATTTTGTCTAAAAAGGTTAAATATTTTGTCTAAAAAGGTCTTGTATTACCTAAATGTTACTCAATGTTGTTTTTTCTAATAAATTTAAATTATTATTATCTCTAACAATAATAATTTTTTTACCAATTTAAATTTAATCTTTGACGATAACCAAGTGAAAACGTGCTCCACATTAAAAGAATATTAATTATTTTAACTTTAAGCTATGGAATCCTGAACTTACCTTAAGAATCTTATTGCGTTTTTATTATGAATGTTGCTAAAGTGGTGGTAAATACCGCCACACTAAGCTTTAAAATTTGCTAGAGTGGCGGTAAGATTCATGACGTAAAATACCGCCACCTAAAGTTGATATTTTGCTAAAGTGGCGGTAAATACCGCCACGCTAAGCTTTAAAATTTGCTAGAGTGGCGGTAAAATGCAAATTAAGCAAAACCATCACAAATAGTTAATATTTTACTAAAGTGGCGGTAAATACCGCCACAGAATTATTTATTTTGCTAACAAAACGGTTTTGCTAAACATAAAATATTGCCCGAGTGTCAATAAAGTCCAAGTATAAAAATGGTTGAATATTTTAGGCTATTTATAATTTTTTTTTGAATTTATAAAATTTAATTTTTTGTTTTAAAGTACTAATTCAAAATTTAAATTAGTTTTAATTTATATTAACTCCTATTTTATTAACTATTATTTTAGTTTATATTAACTCCTCCGTCTTTTAATTTTATATTCGTATCAGCTAAAGTGTTACAAGCGTCCATCGAAAGTTGGAGAGGTCTTTGCCATCTTGTCGGGCCCAAACATTAAATGCTTTGCGCGTCTTCGGACCAGGATGCGTAGTACGCCAAAGCAAGAACTGGTTAAATATATATATATATTTATTCTTTTAAACACCCAATAATTACATAAACTATAGGTAAAAGTATTAAAAAAACAAAGCACATTTAAGTATTTTCTTGCATCGTTCTTGGAATGTTTTCCTGAAATGAAAATCCTAAAAAATTAATACAAAACACTTTAAGTTTTTAAGCATATAAGTTTTTTTAAAACAAAATTTTAAATCAAATTTACCATTTGAATCCTTGATGCCATCATTGGGAGTACCTTAATCAAAGTAAACATTTCATACTAAACTAAGAATAACAACTACTAATATTTATTTAACAAAAATATCATTTTATAATTTAGGCTCTGGCTTCAAACAACTAGTTATATTTAAGGCTCTGGCTTCAAACAACTAGTTACTACTGGTATTTGATGTCAGAAACTCCAAATATGTTGAGAGATTTTATGGACTACATTTACAAAATAATGAGACTCGAAAGTCTTCAAACTTATTACTGAGAACATTTGTAACCGAAAAAAGTATAGCCTGTCATGATTGAAAAAAAAATTGAAGTTTATCTGTTAGTCAATATATATACTCTATGTTTGTACTAACATCAGATATTAATTTTTAAACCTCCCGGTTTAAAATCCTCCCGGTTCATAGTTTAAAGTTTCAGTATTCTATATGTAACATTTACGTCATTTACAAAACGTTTATATGCTACTAATTGATGTACTCTATTTTCATATAAAATTTTAGTTGTTTATAATAAACTTTTTGAGCGCACCAAAATAAAAAAATTGAATTTCTTTAAAAGAAATTCCCTTACCCCAAAGAAATCCCAAGTCAGATTTTTGACATCAATAACACAAAAAGCCAGAGTCCTTTCAGAAACTAAATATAGGTGATTAATACCATAACTTGATAAATGGATTTAATTTTTGTAACCATAGTAATTAATTTGTGTTTGAAATTATTAACAATTTGCTTACTTGTTGAACTAGAGAGGTTGTTGACTACTTCCTGAGCCGGAGGTGTTGATATGACTGAAGAACCCTGATCAGTTGGTAAGCTTGATGCATCTGTATGTATATATATATATATATATATATATATATATATATATATATATATATATATATATATATATATATATATGTATTTATGTATATATATATTATATATATTATATATATATATATATATATATATATATATATATATATATATATATATATATATATTATATATATATATATATACATATATATATATATTATATATATATATATATATATATATATATATATATATATATATATATATATATATATATATATATATATATATATATATATGTATGTATTTATGTATATAGATGGCTTATCAAAATCTAGATTGTCAGTGAGCAACAAGAGTACCACTCCTGTTGATGTTTGTTTCACCTGTCTATCCTATTATATTATAGCTAAACATGGCAAAAATCATTACAGATAATACCCAATTATATACTTTCATTAACACAGAAAAAGATAACTTAAACAAAATCACAGAATGTGCAAATGCAGTCACAAAATGGTTTCTGGAAAATGGACTTCTGCTTTACAAAAGCATATATATATATATATATATATATATATATATATATATATATATATATATATATATATATATATATATATATATATATATATATATGTAGGTGCATAAATTGTCAGGCAACATATTTTTCGTAGAAAGATATATATATATATATATATATATATATATAAATATTTATATATATATATATATATATATATATATATATATATATATATATATTATATATATATATATATATATATATATATATATATATATATATATATATATATATATATATATATATATATATATATATATATATATATATATATGTAGGTGCATAAATTGTCAGGCAACATATTTTTCGTAGAAAGATACACAATCATTTTTTTTATTATCCTTTTTATCAAAATATAAAGTGGATACTTAAAATGTGATAAGAACCCAAAAATGACGACCTTAACTATTTCTCTCTAAAAAACAAAATAATTATATTAATAACAATACCTTTGTTTAATTCTGCTCTTAAAGTGGCTAATTCTGACAATATTAGTGCTAAACACAAATTTTTAAAAAAAAGTTGATACCATATTCCAGATTGCAGTTAAAAACAAAACAAATTAAAAGTAATGAAACTTACCAAATCTCTGGTCTGATGCTAAAAAAAGTAAAGTTTTAACTTAAAATAAACTATCAAATGATAAAGATATGCATATAAATTTCTACTAAACATAAACTAAAAAGTTATAAACTACAATACTTTATTTAATCAACACTTACCATCGTTAGCAGATGTTTCCATTACTTTATATATTAAAAAACTGTCTAATACTAAAATTGAACTATAAAAACTATAAAATTCAACTTAAACAGATTTATAGAAAATCAATTTTGAATAAATCACTTGATTGAATTAATGTTTAAATAAAACTTTCACAATTTAAGCTTAACCTATAAATTTCATTATAATTTTTTATAACCTACATCTATTATAAATTTCATAACCTATAAAAGCTATAAATTTTATAACCTATATCTATGATAAACAGATTATACAAAGAAATCAAAACTTTAAGCGCCATATTGCAATGCTAATGAAATCTTTAACTAATACAGCACTAAATCTAAAAACATCTTTTTGAAACGTGCTTTTGCATAAATTACTTTTTAATTTGAACAATTTATTAACTAAATGTTTACTCTTTGATCTTTATGCCTTTACTTTGTATATTTTAAATTTAAGTCAGTAAAAGAGAAATATCACCTAATATAATTACTTTTTTTACTATAATCTACTATAATATTAACTAATTAACTTTAGCAAAACATTAAAAAAAAAGTTCACCCAACAATATGGTTGCCCTGCCTAACAAGCTTACTAAGAAACAAAAACAACAAAAATATTTATACATGTTTAAACTATCATAAGCAATGATACAACTAAATAACTTTAATAAAACAAAAACTGTAAATAAAATCTTAAAAGTTTTATAAAAAATTAAAAACTAAAACTAAAAACTATATTAAACTTTTGTAATGCTAGTGTTATAAACAAATTAAAAAGTATTATTTAAAATATAAAATATGTGAAAATCCAAAAGTTGGAGTTAAATCTTCATCATCTGTGGTTTGGTTTAGTAGATTACAACTACTATTTGGACACGCATATTGGCTAAAAAAAGATTGAAATAATTTTAATTTGCATATACAAACAAACACGCAAATATTTATCCAGACATAAATATTTATTCTGTGATTTCCTTTACATTATATATATATATATATATATATATATATATATATATATATATATATATATATATATATATATATATATATATATACATATTTATTTATTAAAAATAAAACTAAAGTAAGTTTATAACTTTTTTTTATACAACACAATTTTGTAGAAGTAACACTGGTATAGTACTAGAAAAAACTTCTGGTCAAATCTGGATGATGTTTTTTTGTCGATCATTTTCTTTTTTTTTTTTACTTGACCTGAAACTTAATTAGTGGTGGCTTACTGCTCCGCTAAGAGTGAATTTATTAAAATAAAATAAAAAATAGTGCAAAAAATTCATAGGACAAGTCTTTCAATGACAGTTTGCTACATTTCAATGGATTGGTCTGGATAATATTTTCTATTGATTGGTCTAGATGGTCTCAGATAATTATTGATTGAGTGCGCTATTAAAAGAAACATCCATAAAATGGCAATGCAACAAGCAGGATATGACACTTAATCAAAACGTTCTTGGAATTTTTGATTAGCGGGGTGCTTGTGGATTATATAGGTAAAAGCACTTGACTTCAAATTGTTAGTTTTTTTTAATATTCAAAATTACCAAAAAGATATGGTGCCATAAATATGGCCATGGTAGGCATCATTTATGAAAGCAAAATAAATACATAAATATATACTTGCATAAAGCTTAAGTAACTTTTTATTATAACAACAATTAAAAACTTGGTTTAAAATCTAATATAAAAATTAAACTATTAGTTTAAAATTTGTATAAACTTTTACTTTAAATGTGGATTTTTAAGGATTTTTTGAGATTTGAGGATTTTTATTGACAGTTTATGCTTTTTGCTTTATTTTATTATTATTTTATTGTAATTTTCTCGTTAAACATTAAGTGTACTAATTGAAAGAGTATTTCTTAATATGGGACTCCCTAGAATATCTCTAGAATATTTTTTAAAAAAAGTTATTTAACTTTTCATTATTTTATCTGCAAAATATTTTTTTTTTGATTTAAATTAGTCACTATTAGACAAATATAAAAATTTTTGTTTGGAAAAAAAAGGACTAAAAAACTTCTACACATCTTACTTAAATATCAAAGACTAGAGGACTATAAATACTGCTAAAGCAGAAAATAATAAATACTTAATCCGATATTTGACACTATTTATTTTGTTAAAAAGTTTAAACTAGAAAAATAGAAATATGTATTTGTTAAACAAATATACAAACAATTCAAATTTTGTTTTGATATAAATATATAATTGAACTTATATATAAAGATAAAATTAAAAAAGGCTGTATCAAATAGTTGTAGCAACTTTCTGTCACTGACATGTTATATATACAAAAATATTATATATACAAAAATTCGAAAAACTTACTGCTAAAGAGTAAGGCGAAAATATAAAAGAAAAAAATTACTTAAAAAATGTTTAAAAGCAATGGAAGAGCTGTCTTCTTTCACTCTACTATCAAAAATATTTAAGAATTTGTAAAAAATGAATTGGTATATCAGCGATATTGAGCATTATCTAAAAAAGATTTGGATGATCCAAAAGTAGGTTTACAAAAATTTCGCATGCGCAATAGCGCAATAGCGCAAATCAAAAACATTCTTGGTCTGTGTTTTCTTCAAAATCGCAAACCTACTTTTGGATCATCCAAAAGATAGCTAACCATTTTTTACATGAATAATTATTTTTTTGTTGATATATTTAAATTTATAAATAATTTTAGCCATGCTTTCTTATTTGTCCTATATAGCCGAAAGGAATATATTAACTTGATGAATTTAGTAGAAAATAATAACTGCAAAATGGACAAAATTTCTTTTTCATATGATAAGATATCGGGAGAAGATAAGAGTTTAAGTTTGTTACAAGATTCTAATCTTATTAATGATAATTTTATGGTATTATATAATTTTTAATATATATTATATAAATTTATGTATTTTGTGCATTCATAATTTTTCCAAATTTGATAATTTTATTTTATTTTTATTATTTTGAATTATTAAAGTAATTATTAGTATATGATATTTTTAGAAGGAAAGTGGATATGTGCAGAATCATAAGAGGAAATACTTGCTATAATTCAAAACTATGAAACAAAAACTGTGTCAATGTTTTCATACTATTCTGCTGACAAAAGTTTTGGTAATAAAGGTAAGAAAAAAATTGTCATTTGCTAAGATATGGGTCACATTGTTTTTTTTGGTGATATTTATAGGTTTCTCTATACATAACTAACTAAAAATTAAAACAAATTTACCAAGTGACAAGTTAACTTAGTTCTTCCTGGAGTATTAGGCAAAACGAGTTATAAATAACTTTATTAAAAAATCTAGTAAATATCCTGTTTATCCTGTTTTTAAATGTTTTTTTTTAATGTTTAAAGAAGCTTCTGTCAAACACCACAAAATAAGATGGGAGGATGACTGTAGTAGCTTATTCCCACCGCCTGAATTATTCCATCCCCCTATAAAAAACTCAAAATCAGATTGCGCTTTCGGGTTGTAACTGTTAGAAGTGTATCTAAAACATCCATACTACCTTAGTAAACATAAACAAGGAGAACATTTTTAATTTAGTAAATTGTCATGAATTGAAATTTACTTTATTAATCATCAGCCAACAGTTTAGGTAATAAAATTGAATTCGTCACCATTCAGGTAAGAATAACTTTTTTTCTGGTCACACCATTAAACAGTTTTTTTTATTATTGTTAGCATGTCGTTTTTATGTTGTGTAAATATACTATATTACATATATACATGGCAACATAAGTTTATGTTATATTTAAAGTAAAATAAGAAATATAATAATTTTTTGTTTGCTATTATATAACATTTCTTGCTAATACTGCTCTCAGAAAAATTGGGTTAGGGTTAGGGTTAGGGTTAGGGTTAGGGTTAGGGTTAGGGTCAGGGTTAGGGTTAGGGTCAGGGTTAGGGTTAGGGTCAGGGTTAGGGTTACAAAATTTGACACTCAGAACAAAGTTCTTTGTATCGATCGTGAAAAATAGGCTGGTAGTCTAGAGAGAAAAAAAAAAATGTTATAAGAGATTCTAAAAAAGTTTAAGTGTTAGTGAAGTGTTTACGCAAAAAGTTGGACAGGTGTCCAGAGAGAGTTTTATCACTTATAGGAGAAGGAGGTGGAGCTAAACAATGTTCATAAAATTATTATTGGTATTATTTTTTGTTTATCATTTTTTCAAATCTATAGTGGTGGTTAAATTTTTAAGTTTTTAAGTTTCTAATATATTCAAATCTGTTGTGGTGGTTTAATTTTTAATTTTTAAGTTTATCACTTTTTTTAAAAACTGTTGTGGTGGTTTTAATTTTTAACTACATTTTGGGTCGGTTCTATACTTTACGTTGACGTTTAGTGGGTTGAGGTTTCTCTTTCGAATTTTTCTATTCTATTGTCTAGTCTTCTTAAATCTAAGATGTTTATGGTGATATGATCACTTTTTTGCATTCAGCTTTTCTTTAATTGTCTAATCTCAATGGGTTTAGATGTAAACATAAGTTAATAAAATAGATTATTCATAATAAAAAGGAGTATTCAATTAGAGTGAGGCAAAATTATTAGATTCTTTTACATACTAGACTTATCGTGTTCTTCTTATAAATTTTGGCGTTTTTTCAAAGTCTTTAGTAATCTATATATATATATATTAAGTCTATACTATTTTACTACGTTTTATTAGTTTTTTAAAAAAACTTTAAGGTTAAATGTTTGTTTAACTCTTTATTGAGTTCTATGCGAAATTAGATTGTTTTTAACAGTTATTTTATATGTTTAATAGTTTAAAGTTTAATCATTTATCTCTATTATATTATTCTTATGATAACAATTGGACTGTTTCTATCTCTTTGGTTAGAGCAGGTGGTTGTCTCGTAACTATTTAAACACACAATGATCGAGTAGTATGATTCGCAGCGGAGTGCTACTATCGACTAACAAATAGCCTGACTTGCATCGGAATGTTGCTACATCGACTAACATATAGCCTTACTCGTGGTGGAGTGTTGCTATATTGACTGACAACTAGCCTGATTCGTGGTGGAGTGTTGCTACATTGGCTGACAATTAGCCTGACTCGTGGTGGAGTGTTGCTACATCGACTGACAAGTAGCCTGACTCGCGGTGGAGTGTTGCTCTATCGACTGACAAATAGCCTGAATCACAGCGGAGTGCTGCCACATCGACTGACAAGTAGCCTGACTCGCGGTGGAGTGTTGCTCTATCGACTGACAAATAGCCTGAATCGCAGCGGAGTGCTACTACATCGACTGACAAATAGCCTGACTCGCAAATAGCCTGAATCGCAGCGGAGTGCTACTACATCGACTGACAAATAGCCTGACTCGCAGCGGAGTGTTGCTACATCGACTGAGGGTCTGGGATGGGGCAGCAATCTTTTTATTCATTCAAGTTATAAATTATTGTTAGGTTCTTATTGCTATAATATTTAGAGTTTAGAGTTTTTTAAGTTCTTTTTGTAGAATTTAATGTTTTCAAACACACTCGGAGTGTTTAATGTTTTCAAACACATTCGAAGTTTTTAATGTGAAACAATTTAGTTGTTACTATTAAGGAGGTGTCTCCTGTATGTTTAGTAGTTTGAAGTTTATTTGTTTACTTATGTTATTCTAAGAAAAGTTAAGTTAAAGTTTGTTTGTTTATTCTTAAGAAAAAATTCATTAAGGCTGTTTATATGTTTATATTATTCTTTAAGAGAAAATTCAAAAAGCTTCAATCAATGCTGGGTCAGCAGCAGCCTCTCTAACTGACACTTCACATAAGGAGCTGAGTGTGGGAAGCAGAAGTGAAGGAATTCGTCTAAGATCCACTGCTATAGCGATACACTTGACAGAGGGTGTTGATTGGTCTTCGTAGGGAGGTAGGGATTTAATAAAAGTTTTATAAGTTTTATATATTATTTGTTTTAAGAGAAATACTGTTATACTCTATCTTATTAAGCGATTTATCTAAAAGAAAATTTAAAGTTAGCGTGTTAATTAGAAGAAAATTAAAGTTAATACTGTTATTTATTATTGTCATCATATGAAAATGATGGAGTTAATAGTCTAAATAGAGTTAATTTTGGTCTTTATTTAGTTTTGGTGCTTATTTAGTGTGTGTCATTTGAATATCAGATCTTTTGCTTTAGGTGTGTCATTTGAATATCAGATTTTTTGTTTAGGTGTGTGTCATCTGACTCATAGGTGTTTTGTTGTGTGTGTGTGTTCTCGCTGTTTTTTATGCGTGTCTTCTTGCCTACTTGTTTTTTAATTTTAATTTTTTGTTTTAGGTGTGTATCATCTGAGTCATAGGTCTTTTGTTGTGTGTGTGTTCTTGCTGTTTTTCACGCGTGTCTTCTTGCTTACTTGTTTTTTTATTTTTGATATTATTTTTGTTTGTCTACTAGTGTGTAGTGATCAAATAAGTTCCTAGTAACAAAGTGGTTTTACCCAAGATGCTTTATGATTAGATTCAAACCCGACTTAAGCATGTGGTGGACAGTTTATGTTTGAGGTGGGCTACTCTTTCTCTTCTTTCTTTCTTTTTACTTTGAGTATTTAATTATGTGAAAAGGGAGTTTGTTTACTGTGGATTTTTAACAAAGTGTCTCTGAAGGGAAGTTTGTTTTTTGTGGAATTTTAGTTGTGTTTAAAATGGATCTTAATTCTTGTGTTCAAGGAGTTTTGGTTTTTGTATTCAAGGAGTTTTTGTAGCACGCTTGTATTGGTGAGTATTTTTTGGATTGTAACTTAGGTTTAATATTAAAATTGTTTTATTTTAGATTTATGAATTTTGAATGTCGGTTTTTGATTTGCAATAAACTATGCATCAAATTTAAGGAGTAAAAAATTTTTTTAGGTTTTTATTTTAGATTTTTTAAAAATTTTTGAATTTTGCTAAACATTTTAATTGCAATAGACTATGTGTAAAATTTAGGGAGGTTTTAGGGAGAATTAAAAAAGAGTGTGCTGTTTTTTAGATCAATTAGTTTTTTATTCACAAAAAGTCTATTAACATATTTATTAGTGTAAGTGTGTCTCTGTTATACTTATATACGTCTGTGCATTCAACGCAGACGGTTTTTTCTAATAATCTTCGGTTCTCGTACCTCTTGTTATAAGTTGTTATTTCGTGGGCTAATCGTTTAATATTCTTTTTTTGTTTGTTTGTGTATATGTCTTCGTCGTTGTACACATTCGTTATGTATTCTAGTAGTTCCATCGCTTTATATTTGTTGTATTTACTATAATTATGTCTGTTTTTGCTTTTTCTTGCCTTCGTTTCGGTCAACTGTACTGTGGGAATTATTGATGCTGTGTTTGGACTCTTCTCGATGGTAAAGTCGATTTGTTCTTCTCTGAGGTCAACGTTTGTTACAGTGGTAGTGTTGCATGGACTATATGTTGTTTTTTCATTTTTTATTATGTCGAGTTTCGTTTTTGTATTTTTAATAAATATTTTCTTATTTTCTGTTTTTTCAAAAAATACTTTTTTATTTTCTGCTTTGGATACTATCTTAGCCTTTTTCGCGGGTGGGTGTTCGACGATGTCTTCGTCGTCGATATTAGTTAAGTCTATCACTTCTATTTTCTTTCTCTTAAGAGGGTTCTAAAAATATATATAATTATATTTATATGTTATGGTACATAGACAACGTTGGAAGTTGGTGGATCAGTGCTAAATTTGAAATTTAGGTAAACTAGGGTTTAATTTTAATTTTAATTAAGATCTAGGTGTAATTCAGTTATTAATAGAATTAATAAATTAGTAAGTTCGAGTCTTAATTCTTATAATTCGGTAGACTAAGGTCAATTTTATAAGTTGGTAATCTCAATGTCTGATATCAAAACTAGGTACAATTGAGTTTTTATTAAATTGATCAATGAAGTTATAATACTAAGTTGGTGATTAATCAAGTTTTTTTGGTGGGTTAAAGTATAATTCAAAAATGATTCAAAAATAATTCAAAAGCTTAATATTTTTAAGAACTATTATTATTTAACAAATATTCTTTGACAGTAGAGATGTAATCAAGGTGTAGTCTTAAAAATTGTTTACATTTACTTATTAACTAATTATTCTTAGTTACTAATTTAATTTTTCTAAGTCATTGGTGTGCTCAGGATTAATATTAATTTTCATAGTAACTGATATATTTATAAACTGTTTTTTAAGGATTATTTGAGTTTGGTGAAAATGAGGCATAAATCAAACGTTCCTTTTCTTAAGGTTATTAACATTTGCTTATTAACTAATTTACATTTACTTATTAATTAATTTTCATAGTCAATGAGACATTTATTAACTGTTATTCTAAGGATTATTTGGGTATGGTATAACGATGCATAAATCAAACGTTTCTTTTCTTAGAGTTATTAGCATTTAATTAATTTACATTTACTTACTAGCTAATTTTCTTAGTTACTCATTTTGCAACTCTAGTTGTGATTCAAAAAATTTTATTTATTTAAAAATGGATTGATTAAACAGTAGTTTTACGAGTGCATGTAAATTGGTTATCAACATTCAAGGATTAATGGAAGTGCATGAAATCACAATCTAACCCTGCTTAGTAATGGGAGTGTGTAAGGACATGATAATAATCAACAACATTATACAACATCAATACAGGGGAGGTGTGTGTGCGCTTATATAAAAAAAAAAACAGGAGAGTCGAACTTAGATCAGTGTTAATAATAAATCAAAATTATGTAGTGAAACCAGATTCTCATCAGGAAATGGATTTACTGGTTAAATGACGTTTCGAATGTTTTATCAGCGAATTTCTCAAGACTCCCGTCGGAGTCTTATCATCAAAATCTGCCTCTAAAACCCACTTCTACGTCAAGCTTTCTTATGTTGCAACATTTGAAAGGATGCACTACTGTTGCCAATTTCCTTACCCTGTATCCTTTTAGAAGAAGAATACACTGATCTATTTTCGAAGGAGGTGGGATTAACGCAGCGTGCATGTGGTAAAGTTATACAAATATGGACAGAATTGAGGCATATGTATATGCTGACTTAACAAAAAAACATACATGGGTACATAGAACATAGTACAATGCTGACAATGGTAACACTCGTAACTAATAATGGTGACACTTATGACGTGCTGGTGTTATTACTGAGTTATATACTCATAGAAGGGCTATAATCAATCGCTGACATGGTTATTGGATAATTTGTAATAGGTCTACTTAATTTATGAGAGATTTTTTATATAATTTATGAGAGATTTTTTTATAATTTTTCCTTGCTACTTAGTCTCAAACACTACTTAGGTAAAATTTATTAGTGAAATACTATAACAAATCTTTGTAATGTTTTAGTGTGACATAATTATAAATTATGTAACAATATTTTGTGAGCAAAACACAAGCAAAAAACTTTTTAGTGATATTATTTTAGTGAAATACAAATAAGAAACTCTTAGTAAAATACAAGTAAAAAACTCTTAGTAAAATGTAAGTAAAAAACTCTTAGTAAAATACAAGTAAAGAACTTTTAGTGATATTATGTTAGCAAAATACAAGTAGGAAACTCTTTAGGTATTTTTAGTATATACGTGGATAGGTTAGGGTTAGGGTTAGGGTTAGGGTTAGGGTTAGGGTCAGGGTTAGGGTTAGGGTTAGGGTTAGGGTTTGTGTTTATCCGAGATAATCAGACAAAGTCTGTTTACTCGATATGCAAGCTGGACCTGTCAGTCTAAGGGAAGAAAAAAGGAAACAATTATTACGATATAAGTAATAGATTTATGCAAAGTTTAGACAGGTGTCTAGAGAGAAGTTCAAAGATTAAGGATTACGGGGACAAAAAAGAATTGTAGCTCTTTTTTTAATTTTTTGTATAAGTAATTATTTATTTTTTTATTAATTTAAACTTATTGAGTGATCATAGTTTATTTAGATTTTAATTAATTAAAGTTATATTTTATTGTTTAAAGTTATTCTTTAATTATTTTAAATTTTTTGAGAGTTATATTTCGAACGAAGTTTAGCAAAAATTTAGATTTTTTATTAGTGGATTGATATGGTTGAAGTGAATTCATGAGGGGATCTAGGTATCTCTTCAGGGTATGTGTTGGTAGTGGCTCCCCAACTATTATAACACACGCTGATCCAATTCCAGCGAAGCAAACAAGCTAAATGATCTTTAACCCGTACTTAAAACGATGTCGGGTAAGCCGTTGCAAGTTGAACTTCTTACGGCAAGATCTTAACCGACACTTCACATAAGGAGCAGAGCATTAGAAAAGCAGCTAAAACCACCCCAATACGAATAACCAAGCGATAGCATAGATGCAGGAGTATCGATTCATGGTATTAGTAGAGAGTGGACTTCCTAACTATTCAAACGGTACTGATCCAATTCTAGCGAAGCAAACAAGCTAAATGATCTTTAGCCAGCTTCAATCATTGCTGGGTCAGCAGTTGCCCCCTCAGTCAGTTGATTTACTTGCGGCTAGATCTTAACCGACACTTCACATTAGGAGCAGATCGTTGGAACAGCAGCAGAGTACCACCTCAAGATAAATCACCATAGCGATAGACCAGATATTGGGTTTTGATTATGGAGGTAGAAAGATATAAGAGTTTCTTATTTTATTTAATAGGTTTTACACACATATATTGATATATCTTTTAATAGTTTAAAGTTATTGAGTACTTATGGTTTATTTTGGTTTTAATTGTTTAAATTTATATTTTTTAAAAATTGTATTTTAATTGTTTAAATTTATGTTTAAAGGAGATTATACAAAAATTATTTTTTATTAATGAATTAGTTTGGTTAAGCAAGTCAAAAAAGGAAGAAAAGGTAAAAGATCTAAGTATCGATTCAGGGTATCGGTTGGTAGTGGCTTCCCAACTATTCAAACACACACTGATCCAATTCCAGCGAAGCAAACAAGCTAAATGATCTCTAACCCGTACTGAGAAACGATGTCGGGTAAGCCGTTGCAAGTTGAACTTCTTACGGCGAGACCTTAACCGACACTTCACATTAGGAGCAGAGCATTAGAAAAGCAGCTAAAACCACCCCAATACGAGTAACCAAGCGATAGCATAGATGCAGGAGTATCGATTCATGGTATTAGTAGAGAGTGGACTTCCTAACTATTCAAACGGTACTGATCGAATTCTAGCGAAGCAAACAAGCTAAATGATCTTTAGCCAGCTTCAATCATTGCTGGGTCAGCAGTTGCCCCCTCAGTCAGTTGATTTACTTGTGGCTAGATCTTAACCGACACTTCACATTAGGAGCAGAGCGTTGGAACAGCAGCAGAGTGCCACCTCAAGATAAATTACCATAGCGATAGACCAGATTTTAGGTGTTGATGGTGTAGATTGGTGTTGATGAGGAGGTCAATATTAGAGTCTTTTTTAGAGTTTTTTTTCTAGAAATTTTTTACTATTCTGGTTTAAATTTATGGGTGGAGCATATTAAAAATTATTAAAGTTATACTACGTTAAAAAATCTTTTAGTATATATATTTTTATTTAATTGATTTTTAATTAAAACTATTTTAATATATATTATTATTATTATTTAGTTGATTGTTTTTTCAAAAAATTGGTTATGTTATGTTTAAATTTATTATACATTTTAAATTAGTTGGAAATTAAATATATTTAGTAGAAGGAAGGTCATGTGAAATGATTCAGGTACAAATGTAAGAAATATATAAATGGCATGGGTTGATTGAGGCTTACTGAGTAAATGTATGTGCGTTTTTCTCTCACTTTGAGAGTATATTGAGAAGCTCAAATGGTATTAAAATTGTTGAGATATGTGTAAGATAAGCTAAGAATGAGTAGATGAATGGTGTTAAAATGAAAAAAGTAGAATGAAGAAAATAACGACGACTGCGGGAAACGAACCCGGGTCTCCGCGGCGAAACATCATGACTTATCTAAATGAGCTAAACGATCTTATACTTACTAGAAATTTATGTTTATATTTTCTAAAATTAAAAAGCTTTAATGGGTGAACTTGATGATAGAGATATGAATGCACATATAGAAATATGTACGATATATAGGGTCAACAAATGGTTATGTCAACCTGTAATTGTGTGAGAAAGATAAGGACATGCGCAGTGGAAATCTAAAATCATGACTTAAAAGAAAAGGTATAAATAGTTATGGGCACTGTGTGCTTTGACTGACTAGAAGCAGGGTGTAAAAACGTAGTGGAGTGTCTATACATCGGATCACTAAAATAAGGATAGGCGCAGCGGAGTGTTGCTATATCGACTGACTTGAATAGGAATTGGCGCAGCTGAGTGTGCATACATCGACTGACTTAAATAGGAATTGGCGCAGCGGAGTTTGCATACATCGACTGACTTAAATAGGAATTGGCGCAATGGAGCTTCCTCGCAAGTGTAAAGGGTTTTGGTTAGGGTAGGCAATCTATAAAACATTCCTTTAATACACAAGTTCGCTATTTGTGTATCAGTTATAAGAACATTTTAAATTTGTGAGAATATAAATTCTTTTGTACAATCAAAAAATAAAAAACAAAATGACATAAGCATGTGATGGGAAAACGCGCGCGTACATGAGAAATATATACGTGAGACTTGGTTTTTAAGAAATTAAGTCTTTAAGAATAAAAATTAAAACAAAGATAGAGAAACATGTTCTAAGGAGATAAAATACGAAGTAAAGAAGGATTAATAAGACCTCAAGCTAAAAACGAGAGAAGAGAAGATATAACTGATGTAAGAAAATATTATTATAATTATTAAAGAAGTAGATCTAAATATATAAATTGTTATAGGACAGACCTCAAACATATTAATTGAGACACAAATAAAAAGTTGTCTACGTATATTAAACTCATTAACGCAAAAAGTTGAGAGGAGGGGGAGCTGTGAGAACTTAGGCGCAGCTGGGTGTGCATACATCGACTGACTTAAATAGGAATTGGCGCAGCTGAGTGTACATACATCGACTAACTTAAATAGGAATTGGCGCATCTGAGTGTGCATACATCGACTGACTTAAATAGGAACTGGCGCAGCTGAGCGTGCATACATCGACTGACTTAAATAGGAATTGGCGCAGCTGAGTGTGCATATATCGACTGACTTAAATAGGAATTGGCGCAGCGGAGTTTGCATACATCGACTGACTTAAATAGGAATTGGCGCAATGGAGCTTACTCGCAAGTGCAAAGGGTTTTGGTTAGGCCAGGCAATCTATAAAAAATTCTTTTACTACAAAAGTTCGCTATTTGTGTATCAGTAATAAGAACATTTTAAATTTGTGATAATATTAATTCTTTTGTACAATTCAAAAATTAAAAGGCATTAGCGTGTGATGTAAAAGCGCACGCGTACATGACGTTTATATACGTGAGACTCGTTTTCTAGCAAATTAAGTCTTAAGAATGAAAACAAAAATAAAAAACAAAGATAGAAAGACTATATTCTAAGGAAATAAAATACGAAGTGAAAAAAGTATTAAAGAAACCCCAAGTTAAGAGCGAGAGAAGAGAAGATATAACTGATATAAGAAAATTATATATATATATATTAAAGAAGTAGATCTATATTTATTTTTTGTTACAGAAAAGACCTCAAGCACACAAATTAAAAGTTGTCTACGTATATTAAACTCATTTCTTATAGCGCAAAAAATTGAGAGGAGGGGGAGCTGTGAGAACTTAGGCGCATTGGAAATCACACACTAGACACAGGTCAGCTTTTTGACATGATAAAAAGGCGTTACAAATAATGCTTGAGAAATAAGGAATAAACAAACTAACAAAGTCGTACTGAGAAAATGCGTGTATATGGTTCGAATAGAAATGTGTATGCTTGCCTCGCTTACACAGTTTATGAACTTAATTTAAATAGAGGAACTTACAGTCTTATAAAAAGTGAATTTGAATTTAATCTCGAAATAAGTATTAAAAATTGGCTAAAAATTGGTGTGAGTCTTACTTAGAGATTACTACTATTACTCTTAGATGTTGACTTATTAAGAACTTAGTACTATAATTTATAATTCAAAACGAACAAACTGTTAGTGCTTACTCACATTAATACATAATAGGACAGTATATCATAATAGTATTATTTTGACAATATTAAACTGACAAAAAAACATGGTAACTAATACAAATTTCAAAGACAAAATACAAAGCAAACAACATGACAATAGAACAATATAGACAAATTATTTGCAACAAAATTAAATTACGCGCATTTAGAATTCAAAAAGATACGCATAAAAATACATTAGTGTTTTGAGAAAAAAGCAAACGAATTAGGTAGTGTAAATACCAGATTCTCATCAGGAAATGGTTATGGTATTGACCCTTTTGAGGGGGTCTCTACCCTGGTATTATGACGTTTCGAATGTTTAATTCACTAACTTCTAAAAACTCCCGTCGGAGTCTTATCATCGAAATCGGTATAAAAAACCCATTCCGACGCCAAGCCTCGCTCATGTTGCAACACTAAAAGGACACACTACACGGAGCCAATTAACCTATCATAAACCTATTAAGTAAACACTAATATATTTTTTAGAAATATTTATGAAAAAATTAGCGCAAAAGGAAGGCTTAAAATTAGTGTAAAATTGAAACACATAAATTAACATTTAAATGGCATGTGGTGAATTAGAAACACTTAAAGTTTGTGTTATTGTACTTAGATGGCATTATTTTATGCTATAAGTGGAAATGATACTAGTTAAAACAGACTCATAAATTAAGAGGTGTTTTAAACTTGCATTCATGCTTAATTAAATAAAATCATCAACAATGAGGTGTTTTTAAACTTGCATTAAACA
>NC_061159.1:0-12500 GCF_022113875.1 Hydra vulgaris
ATTAATAATTTAATTTTTTTTAGTAAATTAAATACATACACTTTTCGATGCTGCAACAAGTTATGCCTAACAAATTCATATTAATTTTTTTTTATTAGATGATTTTAGTGAATCAACTATTATAGTTGAGTCTATTTTGTCGAGCCTCATAGATTCGGTTATTTGTAGAAAAGGTTGGTACATATTTATTGTAATTAAACTAATAAACTACTGCTAATTACCTTAACACATTAACTTTTGTTATAAGTTGTTAAAAAGTACTTTATTTTAATTAAAAGTCTCTAAAAAGTATAAAAATTGATTTCATTAATTAAATTTGAAGATCGTGTGTCTGTGGAGAACGTGGTTTCTGGAAACGAGACGGGAATGTACATTGCAATTACAAATACATCAATCCCAGTTATCCGCCATTAATTCAGAAAATTATTGCAGGTAACATTTAAATATAATTTAAAAAACTTGCTTTACAAACAAAAATTTCTTATCATACAGTGTGTTCTAAATAGATAATACAAACTTTTCAGCTAGAACACCGCTTGACAACTTGAGTGTGACAAGTCAAACGGAAGTTATGATAGATATTTTGAAGAAATCCAAATATCAAACAGTTGACGGTATAAAATGCACAATTAATATCTATATTTATATATGCATCTAACTTTTAAACATATGCAGAACTATGTATATAATTATTTACAGATAAATGATCAATCTGTATAAATTTTCAATTTACTAGAGATGCTCCATTTAAAAACGTGTAACAAAGAAGAAAAAAAGAAAAATTTAAAAAGAAAGCTTAAAGGTTTGAAGTTATAAGGCTCTAGTTAAGAGTTTATAAAGCTCTAGTTAAGATATATAAGACTTCTTTATAGAAATGATTTTATGTCTTATATAAAAGAAGTTTATAGTCTTAAATGCAATATACTATTTTTTTTTTTAATTTTTAGTAGATAGCAGTTCAGAGAGTGAAAGTGAAAGAAGTGAAGTGTCATCATATGAAGATTTGAATAATGAAGAAAAAGAAGAAATTTTGCTTGGTAATCTTTGATCAGTGTTGTTAAATAATAGACTAAATTGAACAAATAAAAATAAAAATATTTGTTTTTTTTTCATTTGAAATAAAATATCATTTGTTATTTTTCAGATTATAAAGAAGTTAAAAAAGGGGACTGGTATGTTCCTCGGTCGAACAAGTTTGACCGATCAGTTTTCTTGGCAATTGCTTTTATAGCTAAAAGATGTATTATTGCAAAAGGTCCGATTACTTCCAAAGAATGGCAGTTATGTTTACTGGATCAAAGCGACAAGTCCAGATTAAGTAAAATCTGTGAAAAGATGACTTGGGATGAAAAAAGGACCGTCTTGAAAAACATGCAAGCTAAATATAAAAAAGAAACTTGCCATATCAACTTTACCAAATACATTACTGATGCTGGGGTTTTGTGCAATTTATTAAATAAACAATCGTTTTAGGTTTATTTTACATTGTTTAGTTTTTGTAAATATATTTGTTAAAGTTTCTTTTTGTGACTTTTTTTAATAAAGGTTTATTTTTGGAATTTGTTTCGAAGTTTAATTCACATTTTGCAAAAGTTGTGTTTGATATCTTAATATATTCTGAACAAATAAATGAAATCGCATCTTGACATTGTTTTAAAAAATTATCTTATTGGTTAAATACTATTATTTTCTCTCGTATTGACGTTTTTCTTTAGCCGCCCCTCACTTTGTTGTTTAATAAAAAATATATTTTGTTGTTTTATATAAAATATGAAAACCACACAATTCTATGTTACCTCTATTCGATAAAGAATAAAACTGTGAGAATAAAAACGCAAACCGTTTTAACGGCTGCCGTGTCGTTTGTTGGTAATATGCAAAAAGCTCTATTGGGTTGAAGACTAGCTGTACGAACCCGTAGAAACAAAACGCTATATCAGAAAACCGTCAAATAAAGACAAACCAAACGGTAGCCGTCACATATGATACCTCTATTCGATAGAAGATGAATAGGTAAGTATAAAAACGCAAACTGTTTTGACGGCTGCCGTGTCGTTTGTCGGTAAATTGCAAAAAACTACGTCACAAAAAAGTTTTTTTGTCGATTAGAGACAAACCATACAGCAGCCGTCACATATCATACATCATTTCGATAGAGAATCGAACGGAGAGTCTAACGATGGTATCACATTCAACGGCTGCCGTATACCTTGTCTCTAAACGGGTAAAAACTGCTAAAAAAACAGGGGGGGATTTGTTCGAAAAACGCAATTTAGAGACAAACTATGCGACAAGCGTCAAAACGGTTTGCGCCGTTAAACTCGCAGTTAAATTCTCTATCAAAATAATGTATACCATATAGCAATCTCAAAAATCGATTTTTGACCCAATTTCCCTGATGGTACCATCAGGGAAAAAGTCAATTTTTGAAATGCCATGTATTATACATCATTTCGATAGATAATTCAATGCTGAGATCAATGCCGCAAACAGAATTTGATAAAACTATATAGTTTGTCTCTAATCTGCAAAAAACTGACGCAAAAACTTGAGGGGCGGCAACAGAAAAACGTCAATTAGAGACAAACCATACAGCAGCCGTCACATGTGATACATCCATTCGATAGAGAATCAAACGGTGAGTATCTAATTGCAATCAGATTTGACAGCTGCCGTGTTGTTCGTCGGTAAACTGCAAAAAACTACGTCAAAAAACGATTCCCAATGACCGAAAAACGTTGTTTAGAGACAAACTACACGTCAGCCGTCATATATCATACGTCAGTTCGATAGAGAATCGAACGGAGAGTCTAACGATGGTATCACATTTAACGGCTGCCGTATACCTTGTCTCTAAACGGGTAAAAACTGCTAAAAAAACAGGGGGGGAACTGTTCGAAAAACGCAATTTAGAGACAAACTATGCGACAAGCGTCAAAACGGTTTGCGCCGTTAAACTTGCAGTTAAATTCTCTATCAAAATAATGTATACCATATAGCAATCTCAAAAATCGATTTTTGACCCAATTTCCCTGATGGTACCATCAGGGAAAAAGTCAATTTTTGAAATGCCATGTATTGTACATCATTTCGATAGATAATTCAATGCTGAGATCAATGCCGCAAACAGAATTTGATAAAACTATATAGTTTGTCTCTAATCTGCAAAAAACTGACGCAAAAACTTGAGGGGCGGCAACAGAAAAACGTCAATTAGAGACAAACCATACAGCAGCCGTCACATGTGATACATCCATTCGATAGAGAATCAAACGGTGAGTATATAATTGCAATCAGATTTGACGGCTGCCGTGTTGTTCGTCGGTAAACTGCAAAAAACTACGTCAAAAAACGATTAATAATGACCGAAAAACGTTGTTTAGAGACAAACTACACGTCAGCCGTCATATATCATACGTCAGTTCGATAGAGAATCGAACGGAGAGTCTAACGATGGTATCACATTCAACGGCTGCCGTATACCTTGTCTCTAAACGGGTAAAAACTGCTAAAAAAACAGGGGGGGAACTGTTCGAAAAACGCAATTTGGAGACAAACTATGCGACAAGCGTCAAAACGGTTTGCGCCGTTAAACTTGCAGTTAAATTCTCTATCAAAATGATGTATACCATATGGCAATCTCAAAGATCGATTTTTGACCCAATTTCCCAGATGGTACCATCAGGGAAAAAGTCAATTTTTGAAATGCCATGTATTGTACATCATTTCGATAGATAATTCAATGCTGAGATCAATGCCGCAAACAGAATTTGATAAAACTATATAGTTTGTCTCTAATCTGCAAAAAACTGACGCAAAAACTTGAGGGGCGGCAACAGAAAAACGTCAATTAGAGACAAACCATACAGCAGCCGTCACATGTGATACATCCATTCGATAGAGAATCAAACGGTGAGTATATAATTGCAATCAGATTTGACGGCTGCCGTGTTGTTCGTCGGTAAACTGCAAAAAACTACGTCAAAAAACGATTTCTTATGACCGAAAAACGTTGTTTAGAGACAAACTACACGTCAGCCGTCATATATCATACGTCAGTTCGATAGAGAATCAAACGGAGAGTCTAACGATGGTATCACATTCAACGGCTGCCGTATACCTTGTCTCTAAACGGGTAAAAACTGCTAAAAAAACAGGGGGGGAACTGTTCGAAAAACGCAATTTAGAGACAAACTATGCGACAAGCGTCAAAACGGTTTGCGCCGTTAAACTTGCAGTTAAATTCTCTATCAAAATGATGTATACCATATGGCAATCTCAAAGATCGATTTTTGACCCAATTTCCCTGATGGTACCATCAGGGAAAAAGTCAATTTTTGAAATGCCATGTATTATACATCATTTCGATAGATAATTCAATGCTGAGATCAATGCCGCAAACAGAATTTGATATAACTATATAGTTTGTCTCTAATCTGCAAAAAACTGACGCAAAAACTTGAGGGGCGGCAACAGAAAAACGTCAATTAGAGACAAACCATACAGCAGCCGTCACATGTGATACATCCATTCGATAGAGAATCAAACGGTGAGTATCTAATTGCAATCAGATTTGACGGCTGCCGTGTTGTTCGTCGGTAAACTGCAAAAAACTACGTCAAAAAACGTTTCATAATGACCGAAAAACGTTGTTTAGAGACAAACTACACGTCAGCCGTCATATATCATACGTCAGTTCGATAGAGAATCGAACGGAGAGTCTAACGATGGTATCACATTCAACGGCTGCCGTATACCTTGTCTCTAAACGGGTAAAAACTGCTAAAAAAACAGGGGGGGAACTGTTCGAAAAACGCAATTTAGAGACAAACTATGCGACAAGCGTCAAAACGGTTTGCGCCGTTAAACTCGCAGTTAAATTCTCTATCAAAATAATGTATACCATATAGCAATCTCAAAAATCGATTTTTGACCCAATTTCCCTGATGGTACCATCAGGGAAAAAGTCAATTTTTGAAATGCCATGTATTATACATCATTTCGATAGATAATTCAATGCTGAGATCAATGCCGCAAACAGAATTTGATAAAACTATATAGTTTGTCTCTAATCTGCAAAAAACTGACGCAAAAACTTGAGGGGCGGCAACAGAAAAACGTCAATTAGAGACAAACCATACAGCAGCCGTCACATGTGATACATCCATTCGATAGAGAATCAAACGGTGAGTATCTAATTGCAATCAGATTTGACAGCTGCCGTGTTGTTCGTCGGTAAACTGCAAAAAACTACGTCAAAAAACGATTCCCAATGACCGAAAAACGTTGTTTAGAGACAAACTACACGTCAGCCGTCATATATCATACGTCAGTTCGATAGAGAATCGAACGGAGAGTCTAACGATGGTATCACATTTAACGGCTGCCGTATACCTTGTCTCTAAACGGGTAAAAACTGCTAAAAAAACAGGGGGGGAACTGTTCGAAAAACGCAATTTAGAGACAAACTATGCGACAAGCGTCAAAACGGTTTGCGCCGTTAAACTTGCAGTTAAATTCTCTATCAAAATAATGTATACCATATAGCAATCTCAAAAATCGATTTTTGACCCAATTTCCCTGATGGTACCATCAGGGAAAAAGTCAATTTTTGAAATGCCATGTATTGTACATCATTTCGATAGATAATTCAATGCTGAGATCAATGCCGCAAACAGAATTTGATAAAACTATATAGTTTGTCTCTAATCTGCAAAAAACTGACGCAAAAACTTGAGGGGCGGCAACAGAAAAACGTCAATTAGAGACAAACCATACAGCAGCCGTCACATGTGATACATCCATTCGATAGAGAATCAAACGGTGAGTATATAATTGCAATCAGATTTGACGGCTGCCGTGTTGTTCGTCGGTAAACTGCAAAAAACTACGTCAAAAAACGATTAATAATGACCGAAAAACGTTGTTTAGAGACAAACTACACGTCAGCCGTCATATATCATACGTCAGTTCGATAGAGAATCGAACGGAGAGTCTAACGATGGTATCACATTCAACGGCTGCCGTATACCTTGTCTCTAAACGGGTAAAAACTGCTAAAAAAACAGGGGGGGAACTGTTCGAAAAACGCAATTTGGAGACAAACTATGCGACAAGCGTCAAAACGGTTTGCGCCGTTAAACTTGCAGTTAAATTCTCTATCAAAATGATGTATACCATATGGCAATCTCAAAGATCGATTTTTGACCCAATTTCCCAGATGGTACCATCAGGGAAAAAGTCAATTTTTGAAATGCCATGTATTGTACATCATTTCGATAGATAATTCAATGCTGAGATCAATGCCGCAAACAGAATTTGATAAAACTATATAGTTTGTCTCTAATCTGCAAAAAACTGACGCAAAAACTTGAGGGGCGGCAACAGAAAAACGTCAATTAGAGACAAACCATACAGCAGCCGTCACATGTGATACATCCATTCGATAGAGAATCAAACGGTGAGTATATAATTGCAATCAGATTTGACGGCTGCCGTGTTGTTCGTCGGTAAACTGCAAAAAACTACGTCAAAAAACGATTTCTTATGACCGAAAAACGTTGTTTAGAGACAAACTACACGTCAGCCGTCATATATCATACGTCAGTTCGATAGAGAATCAAACGGAGAGTCTAACGATGGTATCACATTCAACGGCTGCCGTATACCTTGTCTCTAAACGGGTAAAAACTGCTAAAAAAACAGGGGGGGAACTGTTCGAAAAACGCAATTTAGAGACAAACTATGCGACAAGCGTCAAAACGGTTTGCGCCGTTAAACTTGCAGTTAAATTCTCTATCAAAATGATGTATACCATATGGCAATCTCAAAGATCGATTTTTGACCCAATTTCCCTGATGGTACCATCAGGGAAAAAGTCAATTTTTGAAATGCCATGTATTATACATCATTTCGATAGATAATTCAATGCTGAGATCAATGCCGCAAACAGAATTTGATATAACTATATAGTTTGTCTCTAATCTGCAAAAAACTGACGCAAAAACTTGAGGGGCGGCAACAGAAAAACGTCAATTAGAGACAAACCATACAGCAGCCGTCACATGTGATACATCCATTCGATAGAGAATCAAACGGTGAGTATCTAATTGCAATCAGATTTGACGGCTGCCGTGTTGTTCGTCGGTAAACTGCAAAAAACTACGTCAAAAAACGTTTCATAATGACCGAAAAACGTTGTTTAGAGACAAACTACACGTCAGCCGTCATATATCATACGTCAGTTCGATAGAGAATCGAACGGAGAGTCTAACGATGGTATCACATTCAACGGCTGCCGTATACCTTGTCTCTAAACGGGTAAAAACTGCTAAAAAAACAGGGGGGGAACTGTTCGAAAAACGCAATTTAGAGACAAACTATGCGACAAGCGTCAAAACGGTTTGCGCCGTTAAACTCGCAGTTAAACTCTCTATCAAAATGATGTATATTATATGGCAATCTCAAAGATCGATTTTTGACCCAATTTCCCTGATGGTACCATCAGGGAAAAAGTCAATTTTTGAAATGCTATGTATTATACATCATTTCGATAGATAATTCAATGCTGAGATCAATGCCGCAAACAGAATTTGATAAAACTATATAGTTTGTCTCTAATCTGCAAAAAACTGACGCAAAAACTTGAGGGGCGGCAACAGAAAAACGTCAATTAGAGACAAACCATACAGCAGCCGTCACATGTGATACATCCATTCGATAGAGAATCAAACGGTGAGTATATAATTGCAATCAGATTTGACGGCTGCCGTGTTGTTCGTCGGTAAACTGCAAAAAACTACGTCAAAAAACGATTTCCAATGACCGAAAAACGTTGTTTAGAGACAAACTACACGTCAGCCGTCATATATCATACGTCAGTTCGATAGAGAATCGAACGGAGAGTCTAACGATGGTATCACATTCAACGGCTGCCGTATACCTTGTCTCTAAACGGGTAAAAACTGCTAAAAAAACAGGGGGGGAACTGTTCGAAAAACGCAATTTAGAGACAAACTATGCGACAAGCGTCAAAACGGTTTGCGCCGTTAAACTTGCAGTTAAATTTTCTATCAAAATGATGTATACCATATGGCAATCTCAAAGATCGATTTTTGACCCAATTTCCCTGATGGTACCATCAGGGAAAAAGTCAATTTTTGAAATGCCATGTATTGTACATCATTTCGATAGATAATTCAATGCTGAGATCAATGCCGCAAACAGAATTTGATAAAACTATATAGTTTGTCTCTAATCTGCAAAAAACTGACGCAAAAATTTGAGGGGCGGCAACAGAAAAACGTCAATTAGAGACAAACCATACAGCAGCCGTCACATGTGATACATCCATTCGATAGAGAATCAAACGGTGAGTATATAATTGCAATCAGATTTGACGGCTGCCGTGTTGTTCGTCGGTAAACTGCAAAAAACTACGTCAAAAAACGATTAATAATGACCGAAAAACGTTGTTTAGAGACAAACTACACGTCAGCCGTCATATATCATACGTCAGTTCGATAGAGAATCAAACGGAGAGTCTAACGATGGTATCACATTCAACGGCTGCCGTATACCTTGTCTCTAAACGGGTAAAAACTGCTAAAAAAACAGGGGGGGAACTGTTCGAAAAACGCAATTTGGAGACAAACTATGCGACAAGCGTCAAAACGGTTTGCGCCGTTAAACTTGCAGTTAAATTCTCTATCAAAATGATGTATACCATATGGCAATCTCAAAGATCGATTTTTGACCCAATTTCCCAGATGGTACCATCAGGGAAAAAGTCAATTTTTGAAATGCCATGTATTGTACATCATTTCGATAGATAATTCAATGCTGAGATCAATGCCGCAAACAGAATTTGATAAAACTATATAGTTTGTCTCTAATCTGCAAAAAACTGACGCAAAAACTTGAGGGGCGGCAACAGAAAAACGTCAATTAGAGACAAACCATACAGCAGCCGTCACATGTGATACATCCATTCGATAGAGAATCAAACGGTGAGTATATAATTGCAATCAGATTTGACGGCTGCCGTGTTGTTCGTCGGTAAACTGCAAAAAACTACGTCAAAAAACGATTTCTAATGACCGAAAAACGTTGTTTAGAGACAAACTACACGTCAGCCGTCATATATCATACGTCAGTTCGATAGAGAATCAAACGGAGAGTCTAACGATGGTATCACATTCAACGGCTGCCGTATACCTTGTCTCTAAACGGGTAAAAACTGCTAAAAAAACAGGGGGGGAACTGTTCGAAAAACGCAATTTGGAGACAAACTATGCGACAAGCGTCAAAACGGTTTGCGCCGTTAAACTTGCAGTTAAATTCTCTATCAAAATGATGTATACCATATGGCAATCTCAAAGATCGATTTTTGACCCAATTTCCCAGATGGTACCATCAGGGAAAAAGTCAATTTTTGAAATGCCATGTATTGTACATCATTTCGATAGATAATTCAATGCTGAGATCAATGCCGCAAACAGAATTTGATAAAACTATATAGTTTGTCTCTAATCTGCAAAAAACTGACGCAAAAACTTGAGGGGCAGCAACAGAAAAACGTCAATTAGAGACAAACCATACAGCAGCCGTCACATGTGATACATCCATTCGATAGAGAATCAAACGGTGAGTATATAATTGCAATCAGATTTGACGGCTGCCGTGTTGTTCGTCGGTAAACTGCAAAAAACTACGTCAAAAAACGATTTCTAATGACCGAAAAACGTTGTTTAGAGACAAACTACACGTCAGCCGTCATATATCATACGTCAGTTCGATAGAGAATCAAACGGAGAGTCTAACGATGGTATCACATTCAACGGCTGCCGTATACCTTGTCTCTAAACGGGTAAAAACTGCTAAAAAAACAGGTGGAGAACTGTTCGAAAAACGCAATTTAGAGACAAACTATGCGACAAGCGTCAAAACGGTTTGCGCCGTTAAACTCGCAGTTAAATTCTCTATCAAAATGATGTATACCATATGGCAATCTCAAAGATTGATTTTTGACCCAATTTCCCTGATGGTACCATCAGGGAAAAAGTCAATTTTTGAAATGCCATGTATTGTACATCATTTCGATAGATAATTCAATGCTGAGATCAATGCCGCAAACAGAATTTGATAAAACTATATAGTTTGTCTCTAATCTGCAAAAAACTGACGCAAAAATTTGAGGGGCGGCAACAGAAAAACGTCAATTAGAGACAAACCATACAGCAGCCGTCACATGTGATACATCCATTCGATAGAGAATCAAACGGTGAGTATATAATTGCAATCAGATTTGACGGCTGCCGTGTTGTTCGTCGGTAAACTGCAAAAAACTACGTCAAAAAACGATTCATAATGACCGAAAAACGTTGTTTAGAGACAAACTACACGTCAGCCGTCATATATCATACGTCAGTTCGATAGAGAATCGAACGGAGAGTCTAACGATGGTATCACATTCAACGGCTGCCGTATACCTTGTCTCTAAACGGGTAAAAACTGCTAAAAAAACAGGGGGGGAACTGTTCGAAAAACGCAATTTAGAGACAAACTATGCGACAAGCGTCAAAACGGTTTGCGCCGTTAAACTTGCAGTTAAATTCTCTATCAAAATGATGTATACCATATGGCAATCTCAAAGATCGATTTTTGACCCAATTTCCCTGATGGTACCATCAGGGAAAAAGTCAATTTTTGAAATGCCATGTATTGTACATCATTTCGATAGATAATTCAATGCTGAGATCAATGCCGCAAACAGAATTTGATAAAACTATATAGTTTGTCTCTAATCTGCAAAAAACTGACGCAAAAACTTGAGGGGCGGCAACAGAAAAACGTCAATTAGAGACAAACCATACAGCAGCCGTCACATGTGATACATCCATTCGATAGAGAATCAAACGGTGAGTATATAATTGCAATCAGATTTGACGGCTGCCGTGTTGTTCGTCAGTAAACTGCAAAAAACTACGTCAAAAAACGATTCCTAATGACCGAAAAACGTTGTTTAGAGACAAACTACACGTCAGCCGTCATATATCATACGTCAGTTCGATAGAGAATCGAACGGAGAGTCTAACGATGGTATCACATTCAACGGCTGCCGTATACCTTGTCTGTAAACGGGTAAAAACTGCTAAAAAAACAGGGGGGGAACTGTTCGAAAAACGCAATTTAGAGACAAACTATGCGACAAGCGTCAAAACGGTTTGCGCCGTTAAACTCGCAGTTAAATTCTCTATCAAAATGATGTATACCATATGGCAATCTCAAAGATCGATTTTTGACCCAATTTCCCTGATGGTACCATCAGGGAAAAAGTCAATTTTTGAAATGCCATGTATTATACATCATTTCAATAGATAATTCAATGCTGAGATCAATGCCGCAAACAGAATTTGATAAAACGCTATAGTTTGTCTCTAATCTGCAAGAAACTGTCGCAAAAATATGAGGGGCGGCGACAGAAAAACGTCAATTAGAGACAACCCATACGGCAGCCGTCACATGTGATACATCCATTCGATAGAGGATCAAACGGTGAGTATATAATGTCACACAGATTTGACGGGTGCCGTGTCGTATGTTGATAAATTGCAAAAAACTCCGTCACAAAACAGTTTTTTTTGACAGAAAAACGTCGATTAGAGACAAAATATACGGCAGCCGTCACATATCATACATCATTTCGATAGGAAATTAAACGGAGAGTCTAATGGTGCAAACACTTTTAACAGCTGCAGTATAGTTCGTTCATAGATTGCACAAAACTAACAAAAAACAGGTGTAACATTGTTTAGAAACAAAGTGTACAACGAACGTTATAAATTAAACATTTTTTTAATGCAAAATTGGGCAGCAACTTTGAAAATGCAAATACTATCAATGGGTGTTGTTTTGTTTGTCCTAAAAATGCCTAAAATATTAAAAAGTAGGTTGAAAATACCTTAAAGTGTTACTTTATTAGTTAGGTTTAACCTTTGACATAACAAACATATGAAATACCCACCTTAGGAATTAAATATTATCTTGTTTTCCTAGTTTTATACAAATAATTCTATTTTGAAAGCTAGTTTTATCATTATTTTAACATTTATAGTATACATTGTATTCAATATAAAACTAACTTGAGTTATATAGGCTACACATAATACATTTATACCCTTTATCATGTACTTTTAAGTACTTTCAGCCTAAATCTAATATATAAAGTCGAATATAGTCTTATTCTGTTATAATTTTATAAGCTATACAACAATATAAAGCTAACCCGAGTTATATAGGCTACACATAATACATTTATACCCTTTATCATGTACTCTCGAGTACTTTCAGCCTAAATCTTATATATAAAGTCGATTATAGTCTTATTTTGTTATAATTTTATAAGCTATAAAGCAATATAAGCTAACCCGAGTTATATAGGCTACACATAATACATTTATACCCTTTATCATGTACTCTCGAGTACTTTCAGCCTAAAT